>CM068279.1:22488351-22628413 GCA_034703905.1 Chenopodium berlandieri | reverse complement strand
TTTTGAATCAAATGACAAATATATTCAAACAAAGCTATTTTAATCAAATAACAGTCAAATACATTCTACAAAGCTAATTGAATCAAATGAAAGTCAAACAAATTCAAACAAAGTTATTTAAATCAAATGAAAGTGAAATGCATTCTACAAAGCTAATTGAATCAAATGAAAGTCAAACACATTCAAACAAAGCTATTTGAATCAAATGAAAGTCAAACACATTCAAACAAAGTTATTTAAATCAAATGAAAGTGAAATGCATTCTACAAAGCTAATTGAATCAAATGAAAATCAAACACATTCAAACAAAGCTACTTGAATCAAATGAGAGTCAAATACATTTAAACAAAGCTATTTCAATCAAATGAAAGTCAAACAAACTCAAACAAAGTTATTTAAATCAAATGAAAGTGAAATGCATTCTACAAAGCTAATTGAATCAAATGAAAGTGAAACACATTCAAACAAAGCTATTTGAATCAAATGAAAGTCAAAAACATTCAAACAAAGTTATTTAAATCAAATGAAAGTGAAATGCATTCTATAAAGCTAATTGAATCAAATGAAAGTCAAACAAATTCAAACAAAGTTATTTAAATCAAATGAAAGTGAAATGCATTCTACAAAGCTAATTGAATCAAATGAATGTCAAACACATTCAAACAAAGCTATTTGAATCAAATGAAAGTCAAATACATTCTACAAAGCTAATTGAGTCAAAAGAAAGTCAAACGCATTCAAACAAAGCTATTTGAATCAAATAACAGTAAAATACATTCTACAAAGCTAATTGAATCAAATGAAAGTCAAACACATTCAAACAAAGCTATTTAAATTAAATGAGAGTCAAATACATTCATACAAAGCTAATTAAATCAAATAAAAGTCAAATATATTCTACAAAGCTAATTGAACCAAATGAAAGTCAAACACATTCAAACAAAGCTATTTGACTCAAATGAAAGTCAAACACATTCAAACAAAGTTATTTAAATCAAATCAAAGTGAAATGCATTCTACAAAGCTAATTGAATCAAATGAAAATCAAACACATTCAAATAAAGCTACTTGAATCAAATGAGAGTCAAATACATTTAAACAAAGCTATTTCAATCAAATGAAAGTCAAACAAATTCAAACAAAGTTATTTAAATCAAATGAAAGTGAAATGCATTCTACAAAGCTAATTGAATCAAATGAAAGTGAAACACATTCAAACAAAGTTATTTAAATCAAATGAAAGTCAAATACATTCTACAAAGCTAATTGAGTCAAAAGAAAGTCAAACGCATTCAAACAAAGCTATTTGAATCAAATAACAGTAAAATACATTCTACAAAGCTAATTGAATCAAATGAAAGTCAAACACATTCAAACAAAGCTATTTAAATCAAATGAGAGTCAAATACATTCATACAAAGCTAATAAAATCAAATAAAAGTCAAACATATTCTACAAAGCTAATTGAATCAAATGAAAGTCAAACACATTCAAACAAAGCTATTTGAATCAAATGAAAGTCAAACACATTCAAACAAAGTTATTTAAATCAAATGAAAGTGAAATGCATTCTACAAAGCTAATTGAATCAAATGAAAATAAAACACATTCAAACAAAGCTACTTGAATCAAATGAGAGTCAAATACATTTAAACAAAGCTATTTCAATCAAATGAAAGTCAAACAAATTCAAACAAAGTTAATTAAATCAAATGAAAGTGAAATGCATTCTACAAAGCTAATTGAATCAAATGAAAGTGAAACACATTCAAACAAAGCTATTTGAATCAAATGAAAGTCAAACACATTCAAACAAAGTTATTTAAATCAAATGAAAGTGAAATGCATTCTATAAAGCTAATTGAATCAAATGAAAGTCAAACACATTCAAACAAAACTTTTTGAATCAAATGAGAGTCAAATATATTCAAACAAAGCTATTTTAATTAAATAACAGTCAAATACATTCTACAAAGCTAATTGAATCAAATGAAAGTCAAACAAATTCAAACAAAGTTATTTAAATCAAATGAAAGTGAAATGCATTCTACAAAGCTAATTGAATCAAATGAAAGTCAAACACATTCAAACAAAGCTATTTGAATCAAATGAAAGTCAAACACATTCAAACAAAGTTATTTAAATCAAATGAAAGTGAAATGCATTCTACAAAGCTAATTGAATCAAATGAAAATCAAACACATTCAAACAAAGCTACTTGAATCAAATGAGAGTCAAATACATTTAAACAAAGCTATTTCAATCAAATGAAAGTCAAACAAACTCAAACAAAGTTATTTAAATCAAATGAAAGTGAAATGCATTCTACAAAGCTAATTGAATCAAATGAAAGTGAAACACATTCAAACAAAGCTATTTGAATCAAATGAAAGTCAAAAACATTCAAACAAAGTTATTTAAATCAAATGAAAGTGAAATGCATTCTATAAAGCTAATTGAATCAAATGAAAGTCAAATAAATTCAAACAAAGTTATTTAAATCAAATGAAAGTGAAATGCATTCTACAAAGCTAATAGAATCAAATGAATGTCAAACACATTCAAACAAAGCTATTTGAATCAAATGAAAGTCAAATACATTCTACAAAGCTAATTGAGTCAAAAGAAAGTCAAACGCATTCAAACAAAGCTATTTGAATCAAATAACAGTAAAATACATTCTACAAAGCTAATTGAATCAAATGAAAGTCAAACACATTCAAACAAAGCTATTTAAATTAAATGAGAGTCAAATACATTCATACAAAGCTAATTAAATCAAATAAAAGTCAAATATATTCTACAAAGCTAATTGAACCAAATGAAAGTCAAACACATTCAAACAAAGCTATTTGAATCAAATGAAAGTCGAACACATTCAAACAAAGTTATTTAAATCAAATGAAAGTGAAATGCATTCTACAAAGCTAATTGAATCAAATGAAAATCAAACACATTCAAACAAAGCTACTTGAATCAAATGAGAGTCAAATACATTTAAACAAAGCTATTTCAATCAAATGAAAGTCAAACAAATTCAAACAAAGTTATTTAAATCAAATGAAAGTGAAATGCATTCTACAAAGCTAATTGAATCAAATGAAAGTGAAACACATTCAAACAAAGTTATTTAAATCAAATGAAAGTGAAATGCATTCTACAAAGCTAATTGAATCAAATGAAAGTCAAACACATTTAAACAAAGCTATTTAAATCAAATGAGAGTCAAATACATTCATACAAAGCTAATTAAATCAAATAAAAGTCAAATATATTCTACAAAGCTAATTGAATCAAATGAAAGTCAAACACATTCAAACAAAGCTATTTGAATCAAATGAAAGTCAAACACATTCAAACAAAGTTATTTAAATCAAATGAAAGTGAAATGCATTCTACAAAGCTAATTGAATCAAATGAAAATCAAACACATTCAAACAAAGCTACTTGAATCAAATGAGAGTCAAATACATTTAAACAAAGCTATTTCAATCAAATGAAAGTCAAACAAATTCAAACAAAGTTATTTAAATCAAATGAAAGTGAAATGCATTCTACAAAGCTAATTGAATCAAATGAAAGTCAAACACATTCAAACAAAGCTATTTGAATCAAATGAAAGTCAAACACATTCAAACAAAGTTATTTAAATCAAATGAAAGTGAAATGCATTCTACAAAGCTAATTGAATCAAATGAAAGTCAAACACATTCTACAAAGCTAATTGAATCAAATGAAAGTCAAACAAATTCAAACAAAGTTATTTAAATCAAATGAAAGTGAAATGCATTCTACAAAGCTAATTGAATCAAAAGAAAATCAAACACATTCAAACAAAGCTACTAGAATCAAATGAGAGTCAAATACATTTAAACAAAGCTATTTCAATCAAATGAAAGTCAAATACATTCAAACAAAGTTATTTAAATCAAATGAAAGTGAAATGCATTCTACAAAGCTAATTGAATCAAATGAAAGTCAAACACATTCAAACAAAGCTATTTGAATCAAATGAAAGTCAAACACATTCAAACAAAGTTATTTAAATCAAATGAAAGTGAAATGCATTCTACAAAGCTAATTGAATCAAATGAAAGTCAAACACATTCAAACAAAACTTTTTGAATCAAATGAGAGTCAAATATATTCAAACAAAGCTATTTTAATCAAATAACAGTCAAATACATTTTACAAAGCTAATTGAATCAAATGAAAGTCAAACAAATTCAAACAAAGTTATTTAAATCAAATGAAAGTGAAATGCATTCTACAAAGCTAATTGAATCAAATGAAAGTCAAACACATTCAAACAAAGCTATTTGAATCAAATGAAAGTCAAACACATTCAAACAAAGTTATTTAAATCAAATGAAAGTGAAATGCATTCTACAAAGCTAATTGAATCAAATGAATGTCAAACACATTCAAACAAAGCTATTTGAATCAAATGAAAGTCAAATACATTCTACAAAGCTAATTGAGTCAAAAGAAAGTCAAACGCATTCAAACAAAGCTATTTGAATCAAATAACAGTAAAATACATTCTACAAAGCTAATTGAATCAAATGAAAGTCAAACACATTCAAACAAAGCTATTTAAATCAAATGAGAGTCAAATACATTCATACAAAGCTAATAAAATCAAATAAAAGTCAAATATATTCTACAAAGCTAATTGAATCAAATGAAAGTCAAACACATTCAAACAAAGCTATTTGATTCAAATGAAAGTCAAACACATTCAAACAAAGTTATTTAAATCAAATGAAAGTGAAATGCATTCTACAAAGCTAATTGAATCAAATGAAAATCAAACACATTCAAACAAAGCTACTTGAATCAAATGAGAGTCAAATACATTTAAACAAAGCTATTTCAATCAAATGAAAGTCAAACAAATTCAAACAAAGTTATTTAAATCAAATGAAAGTGAAATGCATTCTACAAAGCTAATTGAATCAAATGAAAGTGAAACACATTCAAACAAAGTTATTTAAATCAAATGAAAGTGAAATGCATTCTACAAAGCTAATTGAATCAAATGAAAGTCAAACACATTTAAACAAAGCTATTTAAATCAAATGAGAGTCAAATACATTCATACAAAGCTAATTAAATAAAAAAAAAGTCAAATATATTCTACAAAGCTAATTGAATCAAATGAAAGTCAAACACATTCAAACAAAGCTATTTGAATCAAATGAAAGTCAAACACATTCAAACAAAGTTATTTAAATCAAATGAAAGTGAAATGCATTCTACAAAGCTAATTGAATCAAATGAAAATCAAACACATTCAAACAAAGCTACTTGAATCAAATGAGAGTCAAATACATTTAAACAAAGCTATTTCAATCAAATGAAAGTCAAACAAATTCAAACAAAGTTATTTAAATCAAATGAAAGTGAAATGCATTCTACAAAGCAAATTGAATCAAATGAAAGTCAAACACATTCAAACAAAGCTATTTGAATCAAATGAAAGTTAAACACATTCAAACAAAGTTATTTAAATCAAATGAAAGTGAAATGCATTCTACAAAGCTAATTGAATCAAATGAAAGTCAAACACATTCTACAAAGCTAATTGAATCAAATGAAAGTCAAACAAATTCAAACAAAGTTATTTAAATCAAATGAAAGTGAAATGCATTCTACAAAGCTAATTGAATCAAATGAATGTCAAACACATTCAAACAAAGCTATTTGAATCAAATGAAAGTCAAATACATTCTACAAAGCTAATTGAGTCAAAAGAAAGTCAAACGCATTCAAACAAAGCTATTTGAATCAAATAACAGTAAAATACATTCTACAAAGCTAATTGAATCAAATGAAAGTCAAACACATTCAAACAAAGCTATTTAAATCAAATGAGAGTCAAATACATTCATACAAAGCTAATTAAATCAAATAAAAGTCAAATATATTCTACAAAGCGAATTGAATCAAATGAAAGTCAAACACATTCAAACAAAGCTATTTGAATCAAATGAAAGTCAAACACATTCAAACAAAGTTATTTAAATCAAATGAAAGTGAAATGCATTCTACAAAGCTAATTGAATCAAATGAAAATCAAACACATTCAAACAAAGCTACTTGAATCAAATGAGAGTCAAATACATTTAAACAAAGCTATTTCAATCAAATGAAAGTCAAACAAATTCAAACAAAGTTATTTAAATCAAATGAAAGTGAAATGCATTCTACAAAGCTAATTGAATCAAATGAAAGTGAAACACATTCAAACAAAGCTATTTGAATCGAATGAAAGTCAAACACATTCAAACAAAGTTATTTAAATCAAATGAAAGTGAAATGCATTCTACAAAGCTAATTGAATCAAATAAAAGTCAAACACATTCAAACAAAACTTTTTGAATCAAATGAGAGTCAAATATATTCAAACAAAGCTATTTTAATCAAACAACAGTCAAATACATTCTACAAAGCTAATTGAATCAAATGAAAGTCAAACAAATTCAAACAAAGTTATTTAAATCAAATGAAAGTGAAATGCATTCTACAAAGCTAATTGAATCAAATGAAAGTCAAACACATTCAAACAAAGCTATTTGAATCAAATGAAAGTCAAACACATTCAAACAAAGTTATTTAAATCAAATGAAAGTGAAATGCATTCTACAAAGCTAATTGAATCAAATGAAAGTCACACACATTCAAACAAAGCTATTTAAACCAAATGAAAGTCAAACACATTCAAACAAAGTTATTTAAATCAAATGAAAGTGAAATGCATTCTACAAAGCTAATTGAATCAAATGAAAGTCAAAAACATTCAAACAAAGATATTTGAATCAAATGAGAGTCAAATACATTCAAACAAAGCTATTTGAATCAAATGAAAGTCAAATACATTTTACAAAGCTATTTGAATCAAATTAAAGTCAAATAAATTAAAACAAAGGTATTTAAATCAAATGAAAGTGAAATGCATTCTACAAAGCTTATTGAATCAAATGAAAGTCAAACACAATCATACAAAGTTATTTAAATCAAATGAAAGTGAAATGCATTCTACAAAGCTAATTGAATCAAATGAAAGTCCAACACATTCAAACAAAGCTATTTGAATCAAATGAGAGTCAAATATATTTAAACAAAGCTTTTTGAATGAAATGAAAGTCAAATACTTTCTACAAAGCTAATTGAATCAAATGAATGTCAAACACATTCAAACAAAGCTATTTGAATCAAATGAAAGTCAAATACATTCTACAAAGCTAATTGAGTCAAAAGAAAGTCAAACGCATTCAAACAAAGCTATTTGAATCAAATAACAGTAAAATACATTCTACAAAGCTAATTGAATCAAATGAAAGTCAAACACATTCAAACAAAGCTATTTAAATCAAATGAGAGTCAAATACATTCATACAAAGCTAATTAAATCAAATAAAAGTCAAATATATTCTACAAAGCTAATTGAATCAAATGAAAGTCAAACACATTCAAACAAAGCTATTTGAATCAAATGAAAGGCAAACACATTCAAACAAAGTTATTTAAATCAAATGAAAGTGAAATGCATTCTACAAAGCTAATTGAATCAAATGAAAATCAAACACATTCAAACAAAGCTACTTGAATCAAATGAGAGTCAAATACATTTAAACAAAGCTATTTCAATCAAATGAAAGTCAAATACATTCTGTTTCGGGGTTTTCTGATGTCCTGCGGGAGAGTTACAATTCCGAGACTGGATCCATGCGCCTGTACCTGCAAAACAAACGGAGACTCCTTGTGGTAGGAGCTCCGCCTCCGACGGTCAAGTTAGTACTTGATTAAGGAGTAAGTATTGCGGAAATTAAAGTGGTTGGGTCTCTCTAGGTGAGAGTGTTTAATGTGTGTAATCTGCGTAATCTGCGTTAATGAGGATTAATGGAGGTATTTATAACCTCGGGAAACGTGCCAACCCTAGGCTTAGGTTAACCTTGGGCTGATTGGGCTTCCCTCGGAAGTTGGGCCTAGGTGGCCGACTTCTCCATTAGGCATGGAGTATGCCACGTGTCATGACATAATAGGTCCACGGTGGACGAATAAGAGTGTGCCACGTGGCAGGCCCTAAGAGGTCCAACTGGGGGACACTTGGCAGGACCTGATTGGCCCACGTGGCGCATTCCGATTGGTGGGAGCAAAATCCCCTAATCATTTGCCCCTCACAGGTGGCACGTGACGGGTCACGTGTTACCTGTGACAGGTGTCGCACGGTGACAGGCGACGGCCTGCTACGGGTGTCACTTGGCGAAAGGCCGAGAGATTCTCCCGCCCAAGTTTTGAATTTTGGAAGTGACCCTTCGCCTTCTCACTTCGCCTATATAAGGGAGTGTTGACTTCGGTCATTTTCACACTTGAGAACTTTGTGAGAGAACATTCGGACCCCTGAACTTGCTCTGACACTTTGGACCCTTTCTGCCTACTGCCTGCTCTGACAAGCCGACTGCAAAGGATTTTCAGAACTCCATCAACGTCACTCGTTCAGGTAACCGTCGGTTCTCTTACTCTTAATTTTCTCTTTATTTTATTCTTTTTTGAAATGGCACCACGGAAGCACACGACACGACCTAAGTTAGTGATCAGCCGGTCACCGGGGACGGCTGAATCTAGGACTAGGAGTGCCGCCTGCCCTTTTCTGGACCCATCTTTGCCCTTTATACAAAGTCCGACTGTATCTGTGTCTATGCAGAACATGATGGCCAGAACAAAAAAGACTGCCAGGATCTCAAACTCAGACGGCTCCTCCCACAGGGTGCCGATTAGTGAAACATCTGACCAGGCGCAAGATGTGGAAGTGAAACAAAGCGGCTTGAAAGCCGGCAGTTCTGAGGGAGGAGTCAAAGTGACCCCTTCCCATTTTACAGTTAACTCTACATTTTCTCCTGCTCCCTTTAAGGGAGAGAAGGCGGGCCCCTCTGGGAGAGGGGAGGAGTCGTCCTCTTCGGACTCGTCAGAGGACGAATCCGAGTCTAGCTCTTCTGGCCATGCTTCTCTGAACACAGAAGAGAAAAACAGTCGCCTACAAGAGGCGAGGCTTTCTCACGCAGTTGAGAAGGGGGACAATTGGGCAGAGCCATCCGCCTCTCACCGAGAGCAAAATACCCCCTACTACTGCACGGTACCTCGGGGCCGGATCACGGCCATGCAAGAGAAAGTGGGGAGCTTTATTGCAAACCACACAATGGGCCCCGGATTTTTAGTGTTCGTGCCGGATCCAGAAGACACAGTCGTCTGGCCGGCTGGTACTAGCTACTATGGCGCCTGCTTTGGCTGCTATGAGGTGGCCATCAAGGCTGGGCTGCGCTTCCCACTACATCCGGCTGTTCAGCGAATATTGGATGGGTATGAGTTGGGGTTATGGCAGTTAGCCCCAAACTCCTGGGTCAACGTACTCGGTTATGTGGCCGGGTGCGAACTGCACGGGGTGGAGCCAAACTTTGAGGCTTTCGCCCACATGAACTATCTTAGCCGGACCCCTAAGTCAGGCGGTACCGGCTGGTATCAATTGACGAGCCACAGGGGCTACCTCATGACAAGAGGTAAAGCGAACAAGTGGAAGGATTGGCGGAACACCTTCCTTATTATTGAGAGTCTAGACACAGAGCTGATCAAGCGCTTCAACAGGTGGAATAGGAATCCGCCTCTTCTTGCAGGCGGCCGCAGCATGCCGCTTGTTCCCCCCAAGGCTAAAAAAGAGATCCTAGACAAAGGACTCTTCAAAGTAGAGTCTAGGGTGAACTCTACTTCAGGGGTACGAGAGCAAGTACCCCTGCACTGCGTCCCGAGCTTCAAATGGCTCTATGACGAGTACTTTTTGGCCTCCTGTTGCCTCAGCAGTCGGTGCTCAAGAGGTAGCCGGCCTGTCGAATACTCTGTTTTTTCCATGCATTATTTACTTGGTCTTTTTATTAATTTTGCTATTTGTTATTGCAGCGACGCCATGAGCAAAATTACCGCCTCCAAGACTGCGGCGGCCATGTTGCGGGCCTCCATCATGCAACAGTCTTCAACCGACTCCCCTAACAAGGGGGCACCCTTGGTTGGCTTTGAAACTTTCGCTCTTTTTGGAGTTGTGTTTTATGCATATACTGACTCTTTTTCTTCTTTTTTAGACGGGCACTCCAAGAGCTTCTTCTTCCCAACAGCCGGACTCCAAGGCCCGGAGGACGACTGTTGCGAGCTCTCCTGGTTCTGCCAGGAAACAGGCGGTGGCTGAGAAGCAGCCGGCCACTCCTTCTAAAACTCCAGCGGAACCGCCTAGAAGTATGAACTTGTCCTTGTAAATTTTTAGACTTGTTTCCTTCTTTACTAGGTCTAATCCGCTTGTTTATTCTTAATGCAGCCGGCCCTCAGGAGCCTGACTTGGTCGAGGTGGCCAAGTCTATGATCAAAGCCGTTCCTCCATCTGAAAGGGAGGCGGTCAGGGGTGTCGGCACCCTTGACCTAGATGGGATTGCAGGGGTCCTTGCTGAGGTATACTTAGCATATTTTTGAGTATTTGAATTCCAGGACGCCTGTTTTCTTTTTTGTTTGGAAACTGACGCCTGTTTTCTTTTTACTTAGGCCCTGCTCCGAGTGAACGGCCTTCGCAAGCCGCTTGATAGGAAGAACAAAGAGGTAAAGGCTGCGAAAGCTATGACCGCCTCTGACTGTGATAAGGCAATGTTTCAAATTGCCCAAAATGAGGTTCTGACCATTGATATTCTTTATTATCAGGCGCAGGCTACCGCCGCTGTCCGGGCTCAGTTAGAGGCAGCCCAGAAGAGGAATAGCGAGCTGGAGGCGACCATCAACAACCTCAAGGCTGAGCTGAGACCTCTTCGCCAAAAGATGTCCTCATACGAAACCTTGGAGAAATCCTTGGCGAACGTAAAGGAACGCCTGGTGACCCACGAGAAGAGTCTCACTCAGGAGCTCTCGAAAAAGGCCGAGCAAGAGAAGAAAGAGCTGGTCCGGGAGATGATGGAAGACTCTGCTCAAATCCAACGCATGACCTGGGGCCGCCTCTTCCCCGACGCCGACTTTGCCTCATGGGAAAAAACGTACCGCCAGTGTTCTGATAGATATAATCAAGAGATCCTGGCGGATGCTGAGAACGAGGCGTTTGAGGAAGCGTTGGAGGTGGAGGAGCAGCCGGTAGTGGCGCTTGTGCCGCTTGGGGGTAATGCATCGAAGAAGGATGCAGCTGAAGCCGAGTCCAGCAAGAAGAGTGCTGACCAGGCGGCAGCTGCTAATATTGAAGATCTGCCCCCTTCTTAAGCTTTATGTCTTCTTTCCACAGCCTGCGTGCCGTTTGTTTGTATTTACCCGGCCAGGGGGCCGGGGCTCTGAATATTTTGCCGGTCTTTAATGACCGGCTTCCTTTTAATGAATTTTTTTTTTTTTTGTTTTGCTTCAAATTTGTTAAGTATTGAATATTCTGATATCCAATTGTACACTATACCGACTGTTTTACATGGCCGATTGTTGCAGACAGGTACAGATAGTTAGTCACGCCGCCTATGCCCCTGGACGACTGGTTGTCTGTTTCCAGGCTAGGCGATCAGTCGACCATTTATCCAATCGGTATTCGACCCATTTTAAAGACTAGATCACCTTTAGGCAGGCGGTCCTGTCTTTTGTAAAATTAACCACGTAGGAAACTGGTTTCCTACTTGTCATGTTTTTTAGGCTAGAGACTTTAGGCAGTCTAGGACGACTGTTCCCCGCCACATTTAATCAGTGTGAACAGGCGCTGTATGAACACCTTTTTAGTTTCATACTAAATTTTTGAGTGACCAAGTAAATATGACTATTATCTAGTCGCCAAGTGATTGAGTAGTAGAGGTATCAAGCGGTGGGTACCGGTTGTTCCCCTCTATTCGCCAATGTTTGTTGGCTATTAACTCATAAAATACCAACTGTTCTTATCCCAAGTAGTTCAGTCGGTCGGTTGACCCGGATGGTTATTGCGAACACTTGCTTGACGTGATTAGTCAGTTTAAGTGAGATATTCTTGTCCGGGAAACGGCTACGTGGTTGTCGTGTTTAGACAGTCGTATAGGTGCCGTGTAATGATTTTATAGAACAATGTTCCACCCAAAAGGGAGCTGCTCTCTGCGACGAATTTCATCCGGATGGATGCCGTCGGACGCCTACTATAATGTTGGGACAGGTCGAATTGAATTTTTATATTTTGATCAGTTGGCTTGACGCCTGGTCTGATCATTTTAGTCATGTGTTTTTGATAGTTTTCGGTGAACTGTATTATGGGAGGGTAGCCGGTTGAGTGAAACAAGCGGCGTGCCCGTCTAAGTATTTAGAGAGTAGCCGATTGTTTGTCAGTTGGCATGCCCCTCTTAAGTAAAAATGAAAATTAAACATGGAGAGTAGCCGACTGTTTGTCAGTTGGCATGCCCCTCTTAATACAAAATTGAATATTAAGTATGCAAACTTTATTCAAGTAGCCCTTGACTATTTACATCATTCAAAAGAAATATTTCTTAAGATTATCTACATTCCAAGTTCGAGGCAACGGTTGGCCGTCTGGTGTTTCCAGACGGTAGGTACCGTCTCTAACCTCTTCACAAATTCGGTAGGGACCTTCCCAATTGGGAGTTAGCTTGCCAGACTCATTAGCCTTACCAACGGCTTCCATTTTTCTAAGTACAAAGTCCCCCACTTTGAGGGGACGCCTGTGTACTTTTCTGTTGTATGATCGAGTCATTCTCAGGCGCTAAATTTCATGGCGCAAGACAGCATTGCCCCTCCTTTCAGGAAGTGAGTCTAATGCTAGGCGCATGGCTTCCCAGTTTGCCTCTTCGTCATATAGCATTACTCGAAGAGTCGGCTCGTAGTGTTCTATTGGAAGAACAGCTTCCGCACCATAAGTTAGGAGGAATGGAGTTTCTCCAGTCGCCCCTTTTTCAGTCGTCCTAATGGCCCAGAGAACATGTGGTAATTCATCCGCCCATAGGCCGCCTGCTCGTTCAATCTTTTTCTTGACACCGTCTGAGATGATTTTATTAAAGGCTTCTACCTAGCCATTTGCTTGTGGACGGCCGACAGATGCAAAGTAGTGTGCGATTCCTTGGTCACCCAACCAGCTTTTGAGAACAGGCGTCTCAAATTGGGGACCATTATCAAAAACCATAGACATGGGAACCCCGAACCGAGTGATGACATTTTTCCAAATGAATGAAATTACATCCTTCGTCCTGATTCCCTTTACAGCCTCCGCCTCTACCCATTTAGTGAAGTAGTCGACGGCAACAAGTATGTATCTCCTTCCGCCTGTAGCAGGCGTATATGGACCCAGAATATCCATGCCCCACTTAGCAAACGGTAGTGGGCTATGAATGGTAGTGAGGTCTGTAGCCGGACGGTGAATTAGTTTGCAAAACCTTTGACACTTGTCACATTTTTTCACCATCTCCATCGCATCTGCTTCTAAAGTAGGCCAGAAGTAGCCCTGCCGCCTTGCCCGTTGAGAAAGCGTCCTACCGCCTATATGGGAAGCACAGTTACCAGAGTGAAGATCGTCTAGTATCTCTCGCCCCTTTTCTGGAGTAACACACTTTAAGAAGGGTTGAAGGTACCCCCTTTTGTGAAGTTCTCCCTTTATTATTTCAAAACTGGTTGCTCGTTTTTTCAGTGCTGCCGCGTGTTGATGATCATTCGGCAGGGTACCATTTGTCAGATATGCCCTGATTGGATCCATCCAGGTTGAACTTCTGTCTAAGATTCCAATAGGGTCTTCCTCAATGCTTCTCCTCTCCATTACTTCCCAAAAAACGGTTCGAGGAGTATCACAGGAGGCGGATGATGCTAACTTTGAAAGTGCATCCGCCTGGTTGTTTTCTGATCTCGGCACTTGGGTCAGATGGAAATCTTCAAGGGAGCCGACTGCTTGTCGGACCGCCTGTAAATACTTCATCATGGCCGGATGGGTTGCTTCGTATTCGCCATTGTACTGACTCACTATCAATTGTGAATCGGAACAGGCGTCTATTTTTCTTGCCCCTGCCGCCTAGTAAAGCTTCATATCATCAATATATGCCATGCGGATTGACATATGACGCCTGCTTTTTCTTGCACATGCGGATTCCGGCTATTTTTCTTGCACATGCGGATTCCGGCTAGTAAAGCTTCATATTCTGCCTCATTGTTTGAGGCCTGAAAACTGAAGCGTAGAGCATACTCGTACCTGTCGCCCTCTGGCGATTGACATATGACGCCTGCTCCACAACCATTTGAAGTAGAGCTTCCATCCACATATACCTTCCAGACTTGGTCTGGAACTTGAGAGTCAGGAGGACGAGTCATCTCAACAATGAAGTCAGCAAAGGCTTGCCCCTTCACTGCTTTTTCTAGGCTCGAAGGTAACTTCGAGGCTCTGTATTTCTATGGCCCATTTGATCATTCGGCCTGACGACTCCATGATGGTCAGTGGCCGCTTGATAGGTTGGTCTGTATACACGACGACTGCATGTGCCAAAAAGTAGGGCTTCAATTTTTTAACAGCCATGAAGAGTGCAAGACCAAATTTCTCCACTAAGGGATACCTCAACTCGGCATTTTTCAGTACATGACTGACAAAGTAGACCGGGAGCTGACAGCCGTCTCTTTCAGCAAGGAGAACAGCGCTTAACGCATGATCAGAGACGGCCAGGTACATGTAGAGTACTTCTTTGGGCAAAGGGCTGACCAGCCTCGGCAAGGAATGCAAGTGCACTTTCAATTTCTGGAAGGTCGCCTCAGCATCCGGCCCCCATTCAAACCTTGCCTTTTTCTTAATTGCCTGGAAAAAGTATAGGCATTTGTCGCCTGATCGGCTTAGAAATCTTCCCAAGGCCGCCAGACAACCTGTTAACTTCTGGACCTCTCGGATGGTACGAGGCGACTGCATGTCGATGACCGCCTGCACCTTCTCAGGGTTCGCCTCTATTCTTCTCTGATTGATAAGGAATCCGAGAAATTTCCCAGACTCAACTCCAAAGACACATTTCTTGGGATTAAGCATGACATGGTGGCGCCTGAGTGTGGCGAAAGTTTCTCGGAGGTCCGACAGATGATCTTTCTGAAGTTTAGACTTGACAATCATATCATCAATATATGCCTCGACATTTCTCCCAATCTGATCAAAGAACACAGTGTTTATCATTCGCTGGAAAGTGGCCGGGGCATTCTTAAGACCAAACGGCATGACCGTGTAACAGTATAACCCTTCATCAGTGACGAAGGCCGTCTTCTCCTGATCTTTCTTCCATAAAGGAATTTGATGGAAACCAGAGTAGGCGTCCATAAAGCTCATCAAAGAATGGCCGGCTGTTGAGTCGACCAGGTTATCAATTTTAGGCAAAGGGTAACTGTTTTTAGGGCACGCCTTGTTTAAGTCTGTGTAGTCTACACACATTTTCCAGGTGCCATTCGGCTTTTTAACAAGCACCACATTTGCAACCCAGTCTGGGAAGTAACATTGCCGAATGAACCCTGCATCAAGTAATTTTTTAACTTCGGCGGCTGCCGCCTGACTTCTTTCTTTGCCATGGTTCCGTTTCTTCTGCCGTACCGGCTTCTTTTTCGGATCCACGGCCAGTTTATGTACCGCCAGATCAGGACTGATGCCCGGCATTTCATGAACTTCAAATGCAAAGATGTCCTTGTATTCTTTCAATAGTTTGTGAAAGTCGTCACCCAGGACCTTTAGAGCAGTCGTCCCAACTTTAACTGTTCCGTCAGGACGCAAGTCATCCAAGATCAGGTCCGTATGCTCACCAGCCGGCTGAGGGCGGAATTCATCCGACCGCTCCTCTGCCAATGATTGCTATTTTCTGTCTTTTCTTGCAGCCCCTGTCTGAGATGCCTTTCTCTTCTTGCCGCCTGCTTCTTGAACAGGCACAGTCTCCTTGTCATTGTCAAGGTCTATTTTTTTACCACTGGACCCAGCGGCCATAACAGCGGGCTTGACATCCGAGAGATAGCACTCTCGGGCCATCCTCTGATCTCCCCTTAGGGACCCGACTGTTCCATTATCCCTCTCAAACTTGAGCAACATAAGAGATGGGATTATTACAGCCTTGGAATTATTCAGGGTTGGTCGTCCCAGAATCATGTTGTAGGCCGAGAGTTCTTCCACTACCAGGAACCGGACTACCATGTGTCGTCCTTCCCCTTTTTCGCCCAGGCGGATAGGTAAATCCACTCGTCCCATTGGGTGGACGACTCCTCCTCCAAACCCTACTAAAGGGTGGGATGCCGGATGTATGCAATCAGTCTGATATTTTAGTTTCGACAGACATTTGCTACTGATGAGATCTGAAGAGCTTCCGGTATCTATGAGGATTCGGCCTACTCTTTGGTTGGCCACTTTACATTCAATAACGATAGGGTCGTCATGCGGCCCTCTTACCCCTCCTAGATCTTTTTCAGTGATGACAATCTCAGGAAATGAATATTTGGAGGGCCGTTCTTGGTGAACGGAATTTACATCTAACCGTCTGATGTTGTCTTTGTTGCCCCTAATAGTGGGACCGCCTCCTGAGAAGCCGCCTGCAATGGTGTAGATGACTGCATCATCAGTATCGGAGTTGTCGGCCTGTTGATTCTTTTTGGTCGACTGCTTTTTCGAGGGAGTGTTTCCCGTGGATTTCTTGACAAAAGAGTCAAGATCACCTTGCTCAGCCAGGCGGTCCAGATACCGCATGAGACTGATGCATTCGTTGGTGCGATGACCAACATTTTCATGATAATCACAGAATTTTTCTTGGTTCCGGTTGTTTGCAGAACCCTTCATGGGGACCGGCTTCTCAATTGAGATCCGTCCCTTGATTTCCTTTAGGATAGCTTGGCTGTCCTTGCTAAACGCATACTTTGGGGAGTATGGTTTGTATTCTTTTTTCTTCTTCTGGGCCGGCTGTTTAGAGGAATCAGCCGCCCAGACCTCTCTTCTCTTCTTTTCATCTTTATTTGACGACTGTATCTGTCGTCCTTCTCTTTTGTCGAACTTCTTCCCGTCCGACTGTTTAACCGTACTACAAAGATCAGTCGCCTGTATATAGGCTTCCGCTTCAATCAAGGCCTCTTGAAGAGTCGCCACCCTCTTTCGGACCAGATCAAATTTGAAGGTCGACTCGTCTTTGAGACCCCTGAAAAAGTCAGTATAGGCCACCTCATACGGTAACCCTTGAATCTGTATTCTCATCAGGTTAAACCGCCTGATGTAAGATCGAAGCCCCTCCTTCTCACCCTGCTGAATTGTTCCTAAATCAAGGGTCGTCTTCTTCGCAGGGATGTTCATGGCGAAGTTGGAGGTGAATAAGTAAGCAAGCGTCCTGAAGTTATTTACACAACCAGTCGGCAGGTTGCCGAACCATTGTTGTGCGATTCCTTTGAGAGTCGCTGGGAAACACTTGCACCAAGTAGGATCATCCAACCCTTGAAGATACATCAGGTTGGTGAATGCCATCAGATGATCTTCTGGGTTAGTAGTGCCGTCATAGGCGCCTACTAACACATTTTTCACTTTGGCCGGCTGAGCGGCTTCAGTAATTTCCTTGGAGAAGGCTGACGGCTGTTCGCCAAGCCTAAGCAACCGTAGCTGCCAGTCCATAGGTTGGACATTTTTTGCTGCATGTCCACCAAACGGAGGTGGCTGCAAAAAATATTGTTGTGGTACAAACGGTAAGTTTGGTACCGCCTGGTCGCTATGAAAGCCGGACTGACGGGAGGTGCCGCCTGACTGACTCTCATGATACGACTGGGTATGCCTCATCGAGGTATTTCGCAGACTGTCTTGGAAATTTGAAGTAGAGGCCGATTCTGACAATCGGTCACTCTTCTTCTGCTCTAGCAGCAGCCTAGCGTCTGTGTATGTTTTCTTCGACCCGTCCGCCTGAATGTGACGAACAGATTTCCTATTATTTCCTGGAGTAGGAAAACGGTATTTTGTAAAATCAAGGGCAGGCGGCTCCCACTTCCTAGATTTAGGATGAGGAGTCGCCTCTCGCCCTTGAACTGGCTTCCTCTTGCCTGAAGTGGAAGGTTTCTTAGCCGACTGTTCCTTGGCCAGAGCAGGCTTCTTATTAAGCAACTCTTGAATCTCTCCCTTGAAGTCCCTCATGAAGGTCATGAGTTCATTCCTCGTGATGGGAGCAGACCCATTAGTCGGCTGCTGCCGAACAGGCGGTGCGCCTGCTGGCTCACTTCCAGTTTGAAGATGTTCTCGTTCCCTCCTTTCGGTATGACGGGTGCGTCGGGCCCTTAGGGTCCCGTCTGAAGCTGTGTGAGCTTCAACTTCAAATTCTTCCTCAGTATCATGGTCCGACTGAACTTGAGGGTCGTCTAGGGGACGCCTCTCTTCAGGAGTCGGTACAGACGTGGATGCCATCTCAGAAGTACTCTCCCCACACACGGCGCCAAGATGTTTCGGGGTTTTCTGATGTCCTGCGGGAGAGTTACAATTCCGAGACTGGATCTGTGCGCCTGTACCTGCAAAACAAACGGAGACTCCTTGTGGTAGGAGCTCCGCCTCCCACGGTCAAGTTAGTACTTGATTAAGGAGTAATTACTGCGGAAATTAAAGTGGTTGGGTCTCTCTAGGTGAGAGTGTTTAATGTGTGTAATCTGCGTTAATGAGGATTAAGGGAGGTATTTATAACCTCGGGAAACGTGCCAACCCTAGGCTTAGGTTAACTTTGGGCTGATTGAGCTTCCCTCGGAAGTTGGGCCTAGGTGGCCGACTTCTCCATTAGGCATGGAGTATGCCACGTGTCATGACATAATAGGTCCACGGTAGACGAATAAGAGTGTGCCACGTGGCAGGCCCTGAGAGGTCCAACTGGGGGACACTTGGCAGGACCTGATTCGCCCACGTGGCGCATTCCGATTGGTGGAAGCAAAATCCCCTAATCACATTCTACAAAGCTAATTGAATCAAATGAAAGTCAAACACATTCAAACAAAGCTATTTGAATCAAATGAAAATCAAATACATTCTACAAAGTTAATTGAATCAAATGAATGTCAAACACATCCAAACAAAGCTATTTGAATCAAATGAAATTCAAATACATTCTACAAAGCTAATTGAATCAAAAGAAAGTCAAACCCATTCAAACAAAGCTATTAGTATCAAATAACAGTCAAATACATTCTACAAAGCTAATTGAATTAAATGAAAGTCAAACACATTCAAACAAACCTATTTAAATCAAATGAGAGTCAAATACATTCACACAAAGCTAATTAAATCATATAAAAGTCAAATACATTTTACAAAGCTAATTGAATCAAATGAAAGTCAAACACATTCAAACAAAGCTATTTGAATCAAATGAAAATCAAATACATTCTACAAAGCTAATTGAATCAAATGAATGTTAAACACATTCAAACAAAGCTATTTCAATCAAATAAAAGTCATATACATTCTACAAAGCTAATTGAATCAAAAGAAAGTCAAACGCATTTAAACAAAGCAATTTGAATCAAATAACAGTCAAATACATTCTACAAAGCTAATAGAATCAAATGAAAGTCAAAAACATTCAAACAAAGGTATTTGAATCAAATGAGAGTCAAATACATTCACACAAAGATAATTAAATCAAATAAAAGTCAAATACATTCTACAAAGCTAATTGAATCTAATGAAAGTCAAACACATTCAAAGAAAGCTATTTGAATCAAATGAGAGTCAAATACATTCACACAAAGCTAATTAAATCAAATGAAAGTCAAATACATTCTACAAAGCTAATTGAATCAAATGAAAGTCAAACGCATTCAAACAAAGCTATTTGAATCAAATAAAAGTCAAACACATTCAAACACAGTTATTTAAATCAAATGAAAGTGAAATGCATTCTACAAAGCCAATTGAATCAAATGAAAGTCAAACACATTCAAACAAAGCTATTTGAATCAAATGAGAGTCAAATATATTTAAACAAAGCTATTTGAATCAAATGAAAGTCAAATACATTCTACAAAGCTAATTGAATCAATTGAATGTCAAACACATTCAAACAAAGCTATTTGAATCGAATGAAAGTCAAATACATTCTACAAAACTAATTGAGTCAAAAAAAGTCAAACGCATTCAAACAAAGCTATTTGAATCAAATAACAGTAAAATACATTCTACAAAGCTAATTGAATCAAATGAAAGTCAAACACATTCAAACAAAGCTATTTAAATCAAATGAGAGTCAAATACATTCACACACAGCTAATTAAATCAAATAAAAGTCAAATACAATCTATAAATCTAATTGAATCCAATGAAAGTCAAACACATTCAAACAAAGCTATTTGAATCAAATGAAAGTCAAACACATTCAAACAAAGTTATTTAAATCAAATGAAAGTGAAATGCATTCTACAAAGCGAATTGAATCAAATGAAAGTCAAACACATTCAAACAAATCTATTTGAATGAAATGAGAGTCAAATGCATTCAAACAAAGCTATTTGAATCAAATGAAAGTCAAATACATTCTACAAAGCAAATTGAATCAAAAGAAAGTCAAACGCATTCAAACAATGCTATTTGAATCAAATAGCAGTCAAATACATTCTACAAAGCTAATTGAATCAAATGAAAGTCAAACACATTCAAACAAAGCTATTTGAATGAAATGAGAGTCAAATACATTCACACAAAACTAATTAAATCAAATAAAAGTCAAATACATTCCACAAAGCAAATTGAATCAAATGAAAGTCAAACACATTCAAACAAAACTATTGGAATCGAATGAAAGTCAAACACATTCAAACAAAGTTATTTAAATCAAATTAAAGTGAAATGCATTCTACAAAGAAAATTGAATCAAATGAAAGTCAAACACATTCAAACAAAGCTATTTGAATCCAATGAAAGTCAAACACATTCAAACAAAGTTATTTAAATCAAATGAAAGTGAAATTCATTCTACAAAGCTAATTGAATCAAATGAAAGTCAAACACATTCGAACAATGCTATTTGAACCAAATGAAAGTCAAACACATTCGAACAAAGTTATTTAAATCAAATGTAAGTGAAATGCATTCTATAAAGCTAATTGAATCAAATGAAAGTCAAAAAACTTAAAACAAAGCTATTTGAATCAAATGAGAGTCAAATACATTCAAACAAAGCTATTTGAATCAAATGAAAGTCAAATACATTTTACAAAGCTATTTGAATCAAATAAAAGTCAAACAAAGTTATTTAAATCAAATGAAAGTGAAATTCATTCTATAAAGCTAATTGAATCAAATGAAAGTCAAACACATTTGAACAATGCTATTTGAACCAAATGAAAGTCAAACACATTCGAACAAAGTTATTTAAATCAAATGAAAGTGAAATGCATTCTACAAAGCTAATTGAATCAAATGAAAGTCAAAAACATTAAAACAAAGCTATTTGAATCAAATGAGAGTCAAATACATTCAAACAAAGCTATTTGAATCAAATGAAAGTCAAATACATTTTACAAAGCTATTTGAATCAAATGAAAGTCAAACGCATTCAAACAAAGCTATTTGAATCAAATAACAGTAAAATACATTCTACAAAGCTAATTGAATCAAATGAAAGTCAAACACATTCAAACAAAGCTATTTAAATCAAATGAGAGTCAAATACATTCACACAAAGCTAATTAAATCAAATAAAAGTCAAATATATTCTACAAAGCTAATTGAATCAAATGAAAGTCAAACACATTCAAACAAAGCTATTTGAATAAAATGAAAGTCAAATACATTCAAACAAAGCTATTTGAATCAAATGAAAGTCAAACGCATTCAAACAAAGCTATTTGAATCAAATAACAGTAAAATACATTCTACAAAGCTAATCGAATCAAATGAAAGTCAAACACATTCAAACAAAGCTATTTAAATCAAATGAGAGTCAAATACATTCACACAAAGCTAATTAAATCAAATAAAAGTCAAATTTATTCTACAAAACTTGCTGCATCAAATGAAAGTCAAACACATTCCAACAAAGCTATTTGAATCAAATGAAAGTCAAATACATTCTACAAAGCAAATTGAATCAAAAGAAAGTCAAACGCATTCAAACAATGCTATTTGAATCAAATAGCAGTCAAATACATTCTACAAAGCTAATTGAATCAAATGAAAGTCAAACACATTCAAACAAAGCTATTTGAATCAAATGAGAGTCAAATACATTCACACAAAACTAATTAAATCAAATAAAAGTCAAATACATTCTACAAAGCAAATTGAATCAAATGAAAGTCAAACACATTCAAACAAAACTATTGGAATCGAATGAAAGTCAAACACATTCAAACAAAGTTATTTAAATCAAATTAAAGTGAAATGCATTCTACAAAGCTAATTGAATCAAATGAAAGTCAAACAAATTCAAACAAAGCTATTTGAATCAAATGAAAGTCAAACACATTCAAACAAAGTTATTTAAATCAAATGAAAGTGAAATTCATTCTACAAAGCTAATTGAATCAAATGAAAGTCAAACACATTCGAACAATGCTATTTGAACCAAATGAAAGTCAAACACATTCGAACAAAGTTATTTAAATCAAATGAAAGTGAAATGCATTCTATAAAGCTAATTGAATCAAATGAAAGTCAAAAACATTAAAACAAAGCTATTTGAATCAAATGAGAGTCAAATACATTCAAACAAAGCTATTTGAATCAAATGAAAGTCAAATACATTTTACAAAGCTATTTGAATCAAATAAAAGTCAAACAAATTCAAACAAAGTTATTTAAATCAAATGAAAGTGAAATTCATTCTATAAAGCTAATTGAATCAAATGAAAGTCAAACACATTTGAACAATGCTATTTGAACCAAATGAAAGTCAAACACATTCGAACAAAGTTATTTAAATCAAATGAAAGTGAAATGCATTCTACAAAGCTAATTGAATCAAATGAAAGTCAAAAACATTAAAACAAAGCTATTTGAATCAAATGAGAGTCAAATACATTCAAACAAAGCTATTTGAATCAAATGAAAGTCAAATACATTTTACAAAGCTATTTGAATCAAATGAAAGTCAAACGCATTCAAACAAAGCTATTTGAATCAAATAACAGTAAAATACATTCTACAAAGCTAATTGAATCAAATGAAAGTCAAACACATTCAAACAAAGCTATTTAAATCAAATGAGAGTCAAATACATTCACACAAAGCTAATTAAATCAAATAAAAGTCAAATATATTCTACAAAGCTAATTGAATCAAATGAAAGTCAAACACATTCAAACAAAGCTATTTGAATAAAATGAAAGTCAAATACATTCAAACAAAACTATTTGAATCAAATAAAAGTCAAACGCATTCAAACAAAGCTATTTGAATCAAATAACAGTAAAATACATTCTACAAAGCTAATTGAATCAAATGAAAGTCAAACACATTCAAACAAAGCTATTTAAATCAAATGAGAGTCAAATACATTCACACAAAGCTAATTAAATCAAATAAAATTCAAATTTATTCTACAAAACTTATTGCATCAAATGGAAGTCAAACACATTCCAACAAAGCTATTTGAATCAAATGAAAGTCAAACACATTCTACAAAGCAAATTGAATCAAAAGAAAGTCAAACGCATTCAAACAATGCTATTTGAATCAAATAGCAGTCAAATACATTCTACAAAGCTAATTGAATCAAATGAAAGTCAAACACATTCAAACAAAGCTATTTGAATGAAATGAGAGTCAAATACATTCACACAAAACTAATTAAATCAAATAAAAGTCAAATACATTCTACAAAGCAAATTGAATCAAATGAAAGTCAAACACATTCGAACAAAACTATTGGAATCGAATGAAAGTCAAACACATTCAAACAAAGTTATTTAAATCAAATTAAAGTGAAATGCATTCTACAAAGCTAATTGAATCAAATGAAAGTCAAACACATTCAAACAAAGCTATTTGAATCAAATGAAAGTCAAACACATTCAAACAAAGTTATTTAAATCAAATGAAAGTGAAATTCATTCTACAAAGCTAATTGAATCAAATGAAAGTCAAACACATTCGAACAATGCTATTTGAACCAAATGAAAGTCAAACACATTCGAACAAAGTTATTTAAATCAAATGAAAGTGAAATGCATTCTATAAAGCTAATTGAATCAAATGAAAGTCAAAAACATTAAAACAAAGCTATTTGAATCAAATGAGAGTCAAATACATTCAAACAAAGCTATTTGAATCAAATGAAAGCCAAATACATTTTACAAAGCTATTTGAATCAAATGAAAGTCAAACAAATTCAAACAAAGTTATTTAAATCAAATGAAAGTGAAATTCATTCTATAAAGCTAATTGAATCAAATGAAAGTCAAACACATTTGACCAATGCTATTTGAACCAAATGAAAGTCAAACACATTCGAACAAAGTTATTTAAATCAAATGAAAGTGAAATGCATTCTACAAAGCTAATTGAATCAAATGAAAGTCAAAAACATTAAAACAAAGCTATTTGAATCAAATGAGAGTCAAATACATTCAAACAAAGCTATTTGAATCAAATGAAAGTCAAATACATTTTACAAAGCTATTTGAATCAAATGAAAGTCAAACGCATTCAAACAAAGCTATTTGAATCAAATAACAGTAAAATACATTCTACAAAGCTAATTGAATCAAATGAAAGTCAAACACATTCAAACAAAGCTATTTAAATCAAATGAGAGTCAAATACATTCACACAAAGCTAATTAAATCAAATAAAAGTCAAATATATTCTACAAAGCTAATTGAATCAAATGAAAGTCAAACACATTCAAACAAAGCTATTTGAATAAAATGAAAGTCAAATACATTCAAACAAAGCTATTTGAATCAAATGAAAGTCAAACGCATTCAAACAAAGCTATTTGAATCAAATAACAGTAAAATACATTCTACAAAGCTAATCGAATCAAATGAAAGTCAAACACATTCAAACAAAGCTATTTAAATCAAATGAGAGTCAAATACATTCACACAAAGCTAATTAAATCAAATAAAAGTCAAATTTATTCTACAAAACTTATTGCATCAAATGAAAGTCAAACACATTCCAACAAAGCTATTTGAATCAAATGAAAGTCAAATACATTCTACAAAGCAAATTGAATCAAAAGAAAGTCAAACGCATTCAAACAATGCTATTTGAATCAAATAGCAGTCAAATACATTCTACAAAGCTAATTGAATCAAATGAAAGTCAAACACATTCAAACAAAGCTATTTGAATCAAATGAGAGTCAAATACATTCACACAAAACTAATTAAATCAAATAAAAGTCAAATACATTCTACAAAGCAAATTGAATCAAATGAAAGTCAAACACATTCAAACAAAACTATTGGAATCTAATGAAAGTCAAACACATTCAAACAAAGTTATTTAAATCAAATTAAAGTGAAATGCATTCTACAAAGCTAATTGAATCAAATGAAAGTCAAACACATTCAAACAAAGCTATTTGAATCAAATGAAAGTCAAACACATTCAAACAAAGTTATTTAAATCAAATGAAAGTGAAATTCATTCTACAAAGCTAATTGAATCAAATGAAAGTCAAACACATTCGAACAATGCTATTTGAACCAAATGAAAGTCAAACACATTCGAACAAAGTTATTTAAATCAAATGAAAGTGAAATGCATTCTATAAAGCTAATTGAATCAAATGAAAGTCAAAAACATTAAAACAAAGCTATTTGAATCAAATGAGAGTCAAATACATTCAAACAAAGCTATTTGAATCAAATGAAAGTCAAATACATTTTACAAAGCTATTTGAATCAAATGAAAGTCAAACAAATTCAAACAAAGTTATTTAAATCAAATGAAAGTGAAATTCATTCTATAAAGCTAATTGAATCAAATGAAAGTCAAACACATTTGAACAATGCTATTTGAACCAAATGAAAGTCAAACACATTCGAACAAAGTTATTTAAATCAAATGAAAGTGAAATGCATTCTACAAAGCTAATTGAATCAAATGAAAGTCAAAAACATTAAAACAAAGCTATTTGAATCAAATGAGAGTCAAATACATTCAAACAAAGCTATTTGAATCAAATGAAAGTCAAATACATTTTACAAAGCTATTTGAATCAAATGAAAGTCAAACGCATTCAAACAAAGCTATTTGAATCAAATAACAGTAAAATACATTCTACAAAGCTAATTGAATCAAATGAAAGTCAAACACATTCAAACAAAGCTATTTAAATCAAATGAGAGTCAAATACATTCACACAAAGCTAATTAAATCAAATAAAAGTCAAATATATTCTACAAAGCTAATTGAATCAAATGAAAGTCAAACACATTCAAACAAAGCTATTTGAATAAAATGAAAGTCAAATACATTCAAACAAAGCTATTTCAATCAAATGAAAGTCAAACACATTCAAACAAAGCTATTTGAATAAAATGAAAGTCAAACACATTCAAACAAAGTTATTTAAATCAAATGAAAGTGAAATGCATTCTACAAAGCTAATTAAATCAAATGAATGTCAAACACATTCAAACAATGTTGTTTGAATCAAATGAATGTCAAATACATTCTACAAAACTAATTAAGTCAAAAGAAAGTCGAACGCACTCAAACAAAGCTATTTGAATCAAATGAGAGTCAAATACATTCACACAAAGCTAATTAAATCAAATAAAAGTCAAATACATTCTACAAAGCTAATTGAATCAAATGAATGTTAAACACATTCAAACAAAGTTATTTGAATCAAATAAAAGTCATATACATTCTACAAAGCTAATTGAATCAAAAGAAATTCAAACGCATTCAAACAAAGCTATTTGAATCAAATAAGAGTCAAATACATTCTACAAAGCTAATAGAATCAAATGAAAGTCAAAAACATTCAAACAAAGCTATTTGAATTAAATGAGAGTCAAATACATTCACACAAAGCTAATTAAATCAAATAAAAGTCAAATACATTCTACAAAGCTAATTGAATCAAATGAAAGTCAAACATATTCAAAGAAAGCTATTTGAATCAAATGAGAGTCAAATACATTCACACAAAGCTAATTAAATCAAATGAAAGTCAAATACATTCTACAAAGCTAATTGAATCAAATGAAAGTCAAACACATTCAAACAAAGCTATTTGAATCAAATGAAAGTCAAACACATTCAAACAAAGTTATTTAAATCAAATGAAAGTGAAATGCATTCTTCAAAGCTAATTGAATCAATTGAAAGTCAAACACATTCAAACAAAGCTATTTGAATCAAATGAAAGTCAAACACATTCAAACAAAGCTATTTCAATCAAATGAAAGTCAAATACATTTTACAAATCTATTTGAATCAAATGAAAGTCAAACACATTCAAACAAAGTTATTTAAATCAAATGAAAGTGAAATGCATTCTACAAAGCTAATTGAATCAATTGAAAGTCAAACACATTCAAACAAAGCTATTTGAATCAAATGAGAGTCAAATACATTCAAACAAAGCTATTTCAATCAAATGAAAGTCAAATACATTTTACAAAGCTAATTGAATCAAATGAAAGTAAAACAAATTCAAACAAAGTTATTTAAATCAAATGAAAGTGAAATGCATTCTACAAAGCTAATTGAATCAAAAGAAAGTCAAACACATTCAAACAAAGCTATTTGAATGAAATGAGAGTCATATACATTCAAACAAAGCTATTTGAATCAAATGAAAGTCAAATACATTTTACAAAGCTATTTGAATCAAATGAAAGTCAAACAAATTCAAACAAAGGTATTTAAATCAAATGAAAGTGAAATGCATTCTACAAAGCTAATTGAATCAAATGAAAGTCAAACACATTCATACAAAGTTATTTAAATCAAATGAAAGTGAAATGCATTCTACAAAGCTAATTGAATCAAATGAAAGTCCAACACATTCACACAAAGCTATTTGAATCAAATGAGAGTCAAATATATTTAAACAAAGCTATTTGAATCAAATGAAAGTCAAATACATTCTACAAAGCTAATTGAATCAAATGAATGTCAAACACATTCAAACAAAGCTATTTAAATCAAATGAAAGTGAAATGCATTCTTCAAAGCTAATTGAATCAATTGAAAGTCAAACACATTCAAACAAAGCTATTTGAATCAAATGAAAGTCAAACACATTCAAACAAAGCTATTTCAATCAAATGAAAGTCAAATACATTTTACAAATCTATTTGAATCAAATGAAAGTCAAACACATTCAAACAAAGTTATTTAAATCAAATGAAAGTGAAATGCATTCTACAAAGCTAATTGAATCAATTGAAAGTCAAACACATTCAAACAAAGCTATTTGAATCAAATGAGAGTCAAATACATTCAAACAAAGCTATTTCAATCAAATGAAAGTCAAATACATTTTACAAAGCTAATTGAATCAAATGAAAGTAAAACAAATTCAAACAAAGTTATTTAAATCAAATGAAAGTGAAATGCATTCTACAAAGCTAATTGAATCAAAAGAAAGTCAAACACATTCAAACAAAGCTATTTGAATGAAATGAGAGTCATATACATTCAAACAAAGCTATTTGAATCAAATGAAAGTCAAATACATTTTACAAAGCTATTTGAATCAAATGAAAGTCAAACAAATTCAAACAAAGGTATTTAAATCAAATGAAAGTGAAATGCATTCTACAAAGCTAATTGAATCAAATGAAAGTCAAACACATTCATACAAAGTTATTTAAATCAAATGAAAGTGAAATGCATTCTACAAAGCTAATTGAATCAAATGAAAGTCCAACACATTCACACAAAGCTATTTGAATCAAATGAGAGTCAAATATATTTAAACAAAGCTATTTGAATCAAATGAAAGTCAAATACATTCTACAAAGCTAATTGAATCAAATGAATGTCAAACACATTCAAACAAAGCTATTTGAATCAAATGAAAGTCAAATACATATTACTAAGCTAATGAGTCACAAGAAAGTCAAACCCATTCAAACAAAGCTATTTGAATCAAATAACAGTAAAATACATTCTACAAAGCTAATTGAATCAAATGAAAGTCAAACACATTCAAACAAAGTTATTTAAATCAAATGAGAGTCAAATACATTCACATAAAGCTAATTAAATCGAATAAAAGTTAAATATATTCTACAAATCAAATTGAATCAAATGAAAGTCAAACACATTAAAAAAAAGCTATTTGAATCAAATGAAAGTCAAATACATTCAAACAAAGTTATTTAAATCAAATGAAAGTCAAATGCATTATACAAAGCTAATTGAATCAAATGAAAGTCAAACACATTCAAATAAAGTTATTTAAATCAAATGAAAGTGAAATGCAATCTACAAATCCAATTGAATCAAATGAAAGTCAAACACATTCAAACAAAGCTATTTGAATCAAATGAGAGTTAAATATATTTAAACAAAGCTATTTGAATCAAATGAAAGTCAAATACATTCTACAAAGCTAATTGAATCAAAAGAATGTCAAACACATTCAAACAAAGTTATTTGAATCAAATGAGAGTTAAATATATTTAAACAAAGCTATTTGAATCAAATGAAATTCAAATAAATTCTACAAAGCTAATTGAATCAAATGAATGTGAAACACATTCAAACAAAGCTATTTGAATCAAATGAAAGTCAAATACATTCTACAAAGCTAATTGAGTCAAAAGAAAGTCAAACACATTCAAACAAAGCTATTTGAATCAAATGAAATTCAAATACATTCTACAAAGCTAATTGAATCAAAAGGAAGTCAAACGCATTCAAACATAGCTATTTGAATCAAATAACAGTCAAATACATTCTACAAAGCTAATTGAATCAAATGAAAGTCAAACACATTCAAACAAAGCTATTTGAATCAAATGAGAGTCAAATACATTCACACAAAGCTAATTAAATCAAATAAAAGTCAAATACATTCTACAAAGCTAATTGAATCAAATGAAAGTCAAACACATTCAAACAAAGCTATTTGAATCAAATGAAAGTCAAACACATACAAACAAAGTTATTTAAATCAAACGAAAGTGAAATGCATTCTACAAAGCTAATTGAATCAAATGAAAGTCAAACACATTCGAACAATGCTATTTGAACCAAATGAAAGTCAAACACATTCGAACAAAGTTATTTAAATCAAATGAAAGTGAAATGCATTCTATAAAGCTAATTGAATCAAATGAAAGTCAAAAACAATAAAACAAAGCTATTTGAATCAAATGAGTGTCAAATACATTCAACAAAGCTATTTGAATCAAATGAAAGTCAAATACATTTTACAAAGCTATTTGAATCAAATGAAAGTCAAACAAATTCAAACAAAGTTATTTAAATCAAATGAAAATGAAATTCATTCTACAAAGCTAATTGAATCAAATGAAAGTCAAACACATTCGAACAATGCTATTTGAACCAAATGAAAGTCAAACACATTCGAACAAAGTTATTTAAATCAAATGAAAGTGAAATGCATTCTACAAAGCTAATTGAATCAAATGAAAGTCAAAAACATTAAAACAAAGCTATTTGAATCAAATGAGAGTCAAATACATTCAAACAAAGCTATTTGAATCAAATGATAGTCAAATACATTTTACAAAGCTATTTGAATCAAATGAAAGTCAAACGCATTCAAACAAAGCTATTTGAATCAAATAATAGTAAAATACATTCTACAAAGCTAATTGAATCAAATGAAAGTCAAACACATTCAAACAAAGCTATTTAAATCAAATGAGAGTCAAATACATTCACACAAAGCTAATTAAATCAAATAAAAGTCAAATATATTCTACAAAGCTATTTGAATCAAATGAAAGTCAAACACATTCAAACAAAGCTATTTGAATCAAATGAGAGTCAAATACATTCAAACAAAGCTATTTCAATCAAATGAAAGTCAAATACATTTTACAAAGCTAATTGAATCAAATGAAAGTAAAACAAATTCAAACAAAGTTATTTAAATCAAATGAACGTGAAATGCATTCTACAATGCTAATTGAATCAAAAGAAAGTCAAACACATTCAAACAAAGCTATTTGAACCAAATGAAAGTCAAACACATTCAAACAAAGCTATTTGAATGAAATGAGAGTCAAATACATTCAAACAAAGCTATTTGAGTCAAATGAAAGTCAAATACATTTTACAAAGATATTTGAATCAAATGAAAGTCAAACAAATTCAAACAAAGGTATTTAAATCAAATGAAAGTGAAATGCATTCTACAAAGCTAATTGAATCAAATGATAGTCAAACACATTCATACAAAGTTATTTAAATCAAATGAAAGTGAAATGCATTCTACAAAGCTAATTGAATCAAATGAAAGTCCAACACATTCAAACAAAGCTATTTGAATCAAATGAGAGTCAAATATATTTAAACAAAGCTATTTGAATCAAATGAAAGTCAAATACATTCTACAAAGCTAATTGAATCAAATGAATGTCAAACACATTCAAATAAAGCTATTTGAATCAAATGAAAGTCAAATACATTCTACAAAGCTAATGAGTCAAAAGAAAGTCAAAAACATTCAAACAAAGCTATTTGAATCAAATAACAATAAAATACATTCTACAAAGCTAATTGAATCAAATGAAAGTCAAACACATTCAAACAAAGTTATTTAAATCAAATGGGAGTCAAATACATTCACATAAAGCTAATTAAATCGAATAAAAGTTAAATATATTCTACAAAGCAAATTGAATCAAATAAAAGTCAAACACATTCAAACAAAGTTATTTAAATCAAATGAGAGTCAAATACATTCACACAAAGCTAATTAAATCAAATAAAAGTCAAATACATTCTACAAAGCTAATTGAATCAAATAAAAGTCAAACACATTCAAACAAAGCTATATGAATCAAATGAAATTCAAACACATTCAAACAAAGTTATTTAAATCAAATGAAAGTGAAATGCATTCTACAAAGCTAATTGAATCAAATGAAAGTCAAACACATTCAAATAAAGTTATTTAAATCAAATGAAAGTGAAATGCAATCTACAAATCCAATTGAATCAAATGAATGTCAAACACATTCAAACAAAGCTATTTGAATCAAATGAGAGTTAAATATATTTAAACAAAGCTATTTGAATCAAATGAAAGTCAAATACATTCTACAAAGCTAATTGAATCAAATGAATGTCAAACACATTCAAACAAAGTTATTTGAATCAAATGAGAGTTAAATATATTTAAACAAAGCTATTTGAATCAAATGAAATTCAAATACATTCTACAAAGCTAATTGAATCAAATGAATGTGAAACACATTCAAACAAAGCTATTTGAATCAAATGAAAGTCAAATACATTCTACAAAGCTAATTGAGTCAAAAGAAAGTCAAACGCATTCAAACAAAGCTATTTGAATCAAATAACAGTAAAATACATTCTACAAAGCTAATTGAATCAAATGAAAGTCAAACACATTAAACAAAGCTATTTAAATCAAATGAGAGTCAAATACATTCACACAAAGCTAATTAAATCAAATAAAAGTCAAATACATTCTACAACGCTAATTGAATCAAATGAAAATCAAACACATTCAAACAAAGCTATTTGAATCAAATGAAATTCTAATACATTCTACAAAGCTAATTGAATCAAAAGAAAGTCAAACGCATTCAAACATAGCTATTTGAATCAAATAACAGTCAAATACATTCTACAAAGCTAATTGAATCAAATGAAAGTCAAACACATTCGAACAAAGTTATTTAAATCAAATGAAAGTGAAATGCATTCTATAAAGCTAATTGAATCAAATGAAAGTCAAAAACATTAAAACAAAGCTATTTGAATCAAATGAGAGTCAAATACATTCAAACAAAGCTATTTGAATCAAACGAAAGTCAAATACATTTTACAAAGCTATTTGAATCAAATGAAAGTCAAACAAATTCAAACAAAGTTATTTAAATCAAATGAAAGTGAAATTCATTCTACAAAGCTAATTGAATCAAATGAAAGTCAAACACATTCGAACAATGCTATTTGAACCAAATGAAAGTCAAACACATTCGAACAAAGTTATTTAAATCAAATGAAAGTGAAATGCATTCTACAAAACTAATTAAATCAAATGAAAGTCAAAAACATTAAAACAAAGCTATTTGAATCAAATGAGAGTCAAATACATTCAAACAAAGCTATTTGAATCAAATGATAATCAAATACATTTTACAAAGCTATTTGAATCAAATGAAAGTCAAACGCATTCAAACAAAGCTATTTGAATCAAATAACAGTAAAATACATTCTACAAAGCTAATTGAACCAAATGAAAGTCAAACACATTCAAACAAAGCTATTTGAATCAAATGAAAGTCAAATACATTCTACAAAGCTAATGAGTCAAAAGAAAGTCAAACACATTCAAACAAAGCTATTTGAATCAAATAACAGTAAAATACATTCTACAAAGCTAATTGAATCAAATGAAAGTCAAACACATTCAAACAAAGCTATTTAAATCAAAAGAGAGTCAAATACATTCACACCAAGCTAATTAAATCAAATAAAAGTCAAATGTATTCTACAAAGCTAATTGAATCAAATGAAAGTCAAACACATTCAAACAAAGCTATTTGAATAAAATGAAAGTCAAATACATTCAAACAAAGCTATTTCAATCAAATGAAAGTCAAACACATTCAAACAAAGCTATTTGAATCAAATGAAAGTCAAACACATTCAAACTAAGTTATTTAAATCAAATGAAAGTGAAATGCATTCTACAAAGCTAATGAAATCAAATGAATGTCAAACACATTCAAACAAGGCTATTTGAATCAAATGAATGTCAAATACATTCTACAAAGCTAATTAAGTCAAAAGAAAGTCTAACGCACTCAAACAAAGCTATTTGAATCAAATGAGAGTCAAATACATTCACACAAAGCTAATTAAATCAAATAAAAGTCAAATACATTCTACAAAGCTAATTGAATCAAATATATGTTAAACACATTCAAACAAAGTTATTTGAATCAAATAAAAGTCATATACATTCTACAATGCTAATTGAATCAAAAGAAATTCAAACGCATTCAAACAAAGCTATTTGAATCTAATAAGAGTCAAATACATTCTACAAAGCTAATAGAATCAAATGAAAGTCAAAAACATTCAAACAAAGCTATTTGAATTAAATGAGAGTTAAATACATTCACACAAAGCTAATTAAATCAAATGAAAGTCAAATACATTCTACAAAGCTAATAGAATCAAATGAAAGTCAAACACATTCAAACAAAGCTATTTGAATCAAATGAAAGTCAAACACATTCAAACAAAGTTATTTAAATAAATTAAAGTGAAGTGCATTCTACAAAGCTAATTGAATCAATTGAAAGTCTAACACATTCAAACAAAGCTATTTGAATCAAATGAGAGTCAAATACATTCAAACAAAGCTATTTCAATAAAATGAAAGTCAAATACATTTTACAAAGCTAATTGAATCAAATGAAAGTAAAACAAATTCATACAAAGTTATTTAAATCAAATGAAAGTGAAATGCATTCTGCAAAGCTAATTGGATCAAAAGAAAGTCAAACACATTCAAACGAAGCTATTTGAACCAAATGAAAGTCAAACACATTCAAACAAAGTTATTTAAATCAAATGAAAGTGAAATGCATTCTACAAAGCTAATTGAATCAAATGAAAGTACAAAACATTCAAACAAAGCTATTTGAATGAGATGAGAGTCAAATACATTCAAACAAAGCTATTTCAATCAAATGGAAGTCAAATACATTCTACAAAGCTATTTGAATCAAATGAAAGTCAAATACATTCAAACAAAGCTACTTGAATCAAATGAAAGTCAAACACATTCAAACAAAGCTATTTGAATCAAATGAAAGTCAAACACATTCAAACTAAGTTATTTAAATCAAATGAAAGTGAAATGCATTCTACAAAGCTAATTAAATCAAATGAATGTCAAACACATTCAAACAAGGCTATTTGAATCAAATGAATGTCAAATACATTCTACAAAGCTAATTAAGTCAAAAGAAAGTCTAACGCACTCAAACAAAGCTATTTGAATCAAATGAGAGTCAAATACATTCACACAAAGCTAATTAAATCAAATAAAAGTCAAATACATTCTACAAAGCTAATTGAATCAAATATATGTTAAACACATTCAAACAAAGTTATTTGAATCAAATAAAAGTCATATACATTCTACAATGCTAATTGAATCAAAAGAAATTCAAACGCATTCAAACAAAGCTATTTGAATCTAATAAGAGTCAAATACATTCTACAAAGCTAATAGAATCAAATGAAAGTCAAAAACATTCAAACAAAGCTATTTGAATTAAATGAGAGTTAAATACATTCACACAAAGCTAATTAAATCAAATGAAAGTCAAATACATTCTACAAAGCTAATAGAATCAAATGAAAGTCAAACACATTCAAACAAAGCTATTTGAATCAAATGAAAGTCAAACACATTCAAACAAAGTTATTTAAATAAATTAAAGTGAAGTGCATTCTACAAAGCTAATTGAATCAATTGAAAGTCTAACACATTCAAACAAAGCTATTTGAATCAAATGAGAGTCAAATACATTCAAACAAAGCTATTTCAATAAAATGAAAGTCAAATACATTTTACAAAGCTAATTGAATCAAATGAAAGTAAAACAAATTCATACAAAGTTATTTAAATCAAATGAAAGTGAAATGCATTCTGCAAAGCTAATTGGATCAAAAGAAAGTCAAACACATTCAAACGAAGCTATTTGAACCAAATGAAAGTCAAACACATTCAAACAAAGTTATTTAAATCAAATGAAAGTGAAATGCATTCTACAAAGCTAATTGAATCAAATGAAAGTACAAAACATTCAAACAAAGCTATTTGAATGAGATGAGAGTCAAATACATTCAAACAAAGCTATTTCAATCAAATGGAAGTCAAATACATTCTACAAAGCTATTTGAATCAAATGAAAGTCAAATACATTCAAACAAAGCTACTTGAATCAAATGAAAGTCAAACACATTCAAACAAAGTTAGTTAAATCAAATGAAAGTCAAATACATTCTACAAAGCTAATTGAATCAAATGAAAGTCAAAAACATTAAAACAAAGCTATTTGAATGAAATGAGAGTCAAATACATTCAAACAAAGCTATTTGAATCAAATAAAAGGCAAATACATTTTACAAAGGTATTTGAATCAAATGAAAGTCAAACAAATTCAAACAAAGGTATTTAAATCAAATGAAAGTGAAATGCATTCTACAAAGCTAATTGAATCAAATGAAAGTCAAACACATTCATACAAAGTTATTTAAATCAAATGAAAGTGAAATGCATTCTACAAAGCTAATTGAATCAAATGAAAGTCCAACACATTCAAACAAAGCTATTTAAATCAAATGAGAGTCAAATATATTTAAACAAAGCTATTTGAATCAAATGAAAGTCAAATACATTCTTTAAAGCTAATTGAATCAAATGAATGTCAAACACATTCAAACAAAGCTATTTGAATCAAATGAAAGTCAAATACATTCTACAAAGCTAATGAGTCAAAAGAAAGTCAAACGCATTCAAACAAAGCTATTTGAATCAAATAACAGTAAAATACATTCTACAAAGCTAATTGAATCAAATGAAAGTCAAACACATTCAAACAAAGTTATTTAAATAAAATGAGAGTCAAATACATTCACACAAAGCGAATTAAATCGAATAAAAGTTAAATATATTCTACAAAGCAAATTGAATCAAATGAAAGTCAAACACATTTCAAAAAAAACCTATTTGAATCAAATGAGAGTCAAATACATTCAGACAAAGCTAATTAAATCAAATAAAAGTCAAATACATTCTACAAAGCTAATTGAATCAAATAAAAGTCAAACACATTCAAACAAAGCTATATGAATCAAATGAAAGTCAAACACATTCAAACAAAGTTATTTAAATCAAATGAAAGTGAAATGCATTCTACAAAGCTAATTGAATCAAATGAAAGTCATACACATTTAAACAAAGCTGTTTGAATCAAATGAAAGTCAAACACATTCAAACAAAGTTATTTAAATCAAATGAAAGTGAAATGCATTCTACAAAGCTAATTGAATCAAATGAAAGTCAAACACATTCAAACAAAGTTATTTAAATCAACTGAAAGTGAAATGCATTCTATAAAGCTAATTGAATCAAATGAAAGTCAAAAACATTAAAACAAAGCTATTTGAATCAAATGAGAGTCAAATACATTCAAACAAAGCTATTTGAATCAAATGAAAGTCAAATACATTTTACAAAGCTATTTGAATCAAATGAAAGTCAAACAAATTCAAACAAAGTTATTTAAATCAAATGAAAGTGAAATTCATTCTACAAAGCTAATTGAATCAAATGAAAGTCAAACTCATTCGAACAATGCTATTTGAACCAAATGAAAGTCAAACACATTCGAACAAAGTTATTTAAATCAAATGAAAGTGAAATGCATTCTACAAAGCTAATTAAATCAAATGAAAGTCAAAAACATTAAAACAAAGCTATTTGAATCAAATGAGAGATAAATACATTCAAACAAAGCTATTTGAATCAAATGATAATCAAATACATTTTACAAAGCTATTTGAATCAAATGAAAGTCAAACGCATTCAAACAAAGCTATTTGAATCAAATAACAGTAAAATACATTCTACAAAGCTAATTGAATCAAATGAAAGTCAAACACATTCAAACAAAGCTATTTAAATCAAAAGAGAGTCAAATACATTCACACAAAGCTAATTAAATCAAATAAAAGTCAAATATATTCTACAAAGCTAATTGAATCAAATGAAAGTCAAACACATTCAAACAAAGCTATTTGAATAAAATGAAAGTCAAATACATTCAAACAAAGCTATTTCAATCAAATGAAAGTCAAACACATTCAAACAAAGCTATTTGAATCAAATGAAAGTCAAACACATTCAAACTAAGTTATTTAAATCAAATGAAAGTGAAATGCATTCTACAAAGCTAATTAAATCAAATGAATGTCAAACACATTCAAACAAGGCTATTTGAATCAAATGAATGTCAAATACATTCTACAAAGCTAATTAAGTCAAAAGAAAGTCTAACGCACTCAAACAAAGCTATTTGAATCAAATGAGAGTCAAATACATTCACACAAAGCTAATTAAATCAAATAAAAGTCAAATACATTCTACAAAGCTAATTGAATCAAATATATGTTAAACACATTCAAACAAAGTTATTTGAATCAAATAAAAGTCATATACATTCTACAAAGCTAATTGAATCAAAAGAAATTGAAATGCATTCAAACAAAGCTATTTGAATCTAATAAGAGTCAAATACATTCTACAAAGCTAATAGAATCAAATGAAAGTCAAAAACATTCAAACAAAGCTATTTGAATTAAATGAGAGTCAAATACATTCACACAAAGCTAATTAAATCAAATGAAAGTCAAATACATTCTACAAAGCTAATTGAATCAAATGAAAGTCAAACACATTCAAACAAAGCTATTTGAATCAAATGAAAGTCAAACACATTCAAACAAAGTTATTTAAATAAATTAAAGTGAAGTGCATTCTACAAAGCTAATTGAATCAATTGAAAGTCTAACACATTCAAACAAAGCTATTTGAATCAAATGAGAGTCAAATACATTCAAACAAAGCTATTTCAATCAAATGAAAGTCAAATACATTTTACAAAGCTAATTGAATCAAATGAAAGTAAAACAAATTCATACAAAGTTATTTAAATCAAATGAAAGTGAAATGCATTCTGCAAAGCTAATTGGATCAAAAGAAAGTCAAACACATTCAAACGAAGCTATTTGAACCAAATGAAAGTCAAACACATTCAAACAAAGTTATTTAAATCAAATGAAAATGAAATGCATTCTACAAAGCTAATTGAATCAAATGAAAGTACAAAACATTCAAACAAAGCTATTTGAATGAAATGAGAGTCAAATACATTCAAACAAAGCTATTTCAATCAAATGGAAGTCAAATACATTCTACAAAGCTATTTGAATCAAATGAAAGTCAAATACATTCAAACAAAGCTACTTGAATCAAATGAAAGTCAAACACATTCAAACAAAGTTAGTTAAATCAAATGAAAGTCAAATACATTCTACAAAGCTAATTGAATCAAATGAAAGTCAAAAACATTAAAACAAAGCTATTTGAATGAAATGAGAGTCAAATACATTCAAACAAAGCTATTTGAATCAAATGAAAGGGAAATACATTTTACAAAGCTATTTGAATCAAATGAAAGTCAAACAAATTCAAACAAAGGTATTTAAATCAAATGAAAGTGAAATGCATTCTACAAAGCTAATTGAATCAAATGAAAGTCAAACACATTCATACAAAGTTATTTAAATCAAATGAAAGTGAAATGCATTCTACAAAGCTAATTGAATCAAATGAAAGTCCAACACATTCAAACAAAGCTATTTAAATCAAATGAGAGTCAAATATATTTAAACAAAGCTATTTGAATCAAATGAAAGTCAAATACATTCTTTAAAGCTAATTGAATCAAATGAATGTCAAACACATTCAAACAAAGCTATTTGAATAAAATGAAAGTCAAATACATTCTACAAAGCTAATGAGTCAAAAGAAAGTCAAACGCATTCAAACAAAGCTATTTGAATCAAATAACAGTAAAATACATTCTACAAAGCTAATTGAATCAAATGAAAGTCAAACACATTCAAACAAAGTTATTTAAATAAAATGAGAGTCAAATACATTCACACAAAGCTAATTAAATCGAATAAAAGTTAAATATATTCTACAAAGCAAATTGAATCAAATGAAAGTCAAACACATTCAAAAAAACCTATTTGAATCAAATGAGAGTCAAATACATTCAGACAAAGCTAATTAAATCAAATAAAAGTCAAATACATTCTACAAAGCTAATTGAATCAAATAAAAGTCAAACACATTCAAACAAAGCTATATGAATCAAATGAAAGTCAAACACATTCAAACAAAGTTATTTAAATCAAATGAAAGTGAAATGCATTCTACAAAGCTAATTGAATCAAATGAAAGTCATACACATTTAAACAAAGCTGTTTGAATCAAATGAAAGTCAAACACATTCAAACAAAGTTATTTAAATCAAATGAAAGTGAAATGCATTCTACAAAGCTAATTGAATCAAATGAAAGTCAAACACATTCAAACAAAGTTATTTAAATCAAATGAAAGTGAAATGCAATCTACAAAGCCAATTGAATCAAATGAAAGTCAAACACATTCAAACAAAGCTATTTGAATCAAATGAGAGTTAAATATATTTAAACAAAGCTATTTGAATCAAATGAAAGTCAAATACATTCTACAAAGCTAATTGAATCAAACGAATGTCAAACACATTCAAACAAAGTTATTTGAATCAAATGAGAGTTAAATATATTTAAACAAAGCTATTTGAATCAAATGAAATTCAAATACATTCTACAAAGCTAATTGAATCAAATGAATGTCAAACACATTCAAACAAAGCTATTTGAATCAAATGAAAGTCAAATACATTCTACAAAGCTAATTGAGTCAAAAGAAAGTCAAAAGCATTCAAACAAAGCTATTTGAAAAAAATAACAGTAAAATACATTCTACAAAGCTAATTGAATCAAATGAAAGTCAAACACATTAAAACAAAGCTATTTAAATCAAATGAGAGTCAAATACATTCACACAAAGCTAATTAAGTCAAATAAAAGTCAAATGCATTCTACAAAACTAATTGAATCAAATGAAAGTCAAACACATTCAAACAAAGCTATTTGAATCAAATAAAAGTCAAACACACTCAAACAAAGTTATTTAAATCAAATGAAAGTGAAATGCATTCTACAAAGCGAATTGAATCAAATGAAAGTAAAAAACATTCAAACAAATCTATTTGAATCAAATGAGAGTCAAATGCATTCAAACAAAGCTATTTGAATCAAATGAAAGTCAAATACATTCTACAAAGCAAATTGAATCAAAAGAAAGTCAAACGCATTCAAACAAAGCTATTTGAATCAAATAGCAGTCAAATACATTCTACAAAGCTAATTGAATCAAATGAAAGTCAAACACATTCAAACAAAGCTATTTGAATCAAATGAGAGTCAAATACATTCACACAAAACTAATTAAATCAAATAAAAGTCAAATACATTCTACAAAGCTAATTGAATCAAATGAAAGTCAAACACATTAAATGCATTCATTTGAATCAAACACATTCAATTAAAGTGAAACCCTAGAGAGAGAAAGCTTTTTTTTTTCCATTTCTATGGTGCTTGATTTAGCTGGTTTTTAGTCCCTAAATCTATTTCTATGGCTAGAAAGAAGAAGCAAGCTACTCCTGCCCCATCTAAGCTTACAACTGAAATCACTGAGTCACTATTTGTTCCTGTTTCAACTGGAATTCAGCCTGTCCATGAGGTGTTTGATGAGGGAGATGAACTTGTCACACCTGCTCCTGGACTTGTCCTCTCCTCTGCAGGAATGATTTCTAGTAGAGATGCTGAATTGCTAGCTTTAAGTTTTGGTTCAGTTTGCCCCAAAACCAATGTAACAGTAACTTCTCCGGTTACTGTTTCATTGCCTAACCAAGCTGCTAGCCCTTCTAGGCCTTCTGCGGGCTCTGTATTGCAAAATTCTCAACCTCCTGTCACTAATGAAACTCTGCCTGAGGCTGTTGAAAAAGATTTGTCTAATGATCGAGGGTTTACTGGAAAGCTGACTGCAAAAGGGTTTGCCCTGAATTTTATACCTCCGCAAATTAAAAATGGTAAGTCAATTGCTGTCTTGCCCAGTGCTGAAATTGAGGAAGGAAATAGGAAGTGGAGTCATGCAATTGTTCTATATGTTGTTGGGTATTATCCTACTATTGCAGCTATTAAGCGTTTTATTGTTAATGAATGGGGTATTGATAACAATCCTGATGTGTATTGGCATGATGAGGGATACTTTATAATTAATCTGCGTTCTCTAGATAATCTGAATTTTGTTATGTGTGAAAGCCCTCACATGTTTTATGGAAAACCAATTATTGTTAAACCCTGGTCTGAAAAATTTGATTTCAGTGCTGAAATTCTTCGCACTGTTCCATTGTGGGTTAAATTACCCAATCTTCCTCTCAATTGTTGGGGTGCTGAAACTTTAAGTCGAATTGGCAGCACCTTGGGTGTGCCAATTTGTGCTGATGAATGCACTTCAAGACAGCTAAGAGTGTCGTTTGCCAGATTACTTGTGGAAATAGACATTACAAAACCCCTAGCAAAGTCTGTTTGGGTTGAAAGTCCTAAAGGTGAGACAGTGGAATTAAAGGTGATTTATGAGTGGACTCCTCCCTTCTGTGTTAAATGTAATAAGGCAGGACATAATTGTGATGAGCCTATTTCAACTAATCAGCCTGCTCCTGTAGTCCAAGCTCAGAAGAAGGTTTGGGTTCAAAAACAAAAGCAAGGGTCTGGAACTAAAGTTTCAGGTGAATGGGAAATCATGAAAAAAAAAGGTAAAGAACCTGCTGTAGCTGTGAAGCCTGTTCTTACCACTAATAAATTTGATATTCTACCTGATGAGCAATATGATGATGCTGTCTTGAGATATAAACCTAGCGGGGGTGGGCCCCCTCCAGTCCAATGATTATCACTGCCTGGAATATTAGGGGTCTTAATGATCCCTCTAAAGTGGCTGATGTGAAGCAGCTGCTTGATAGGACTAATACTGATATAATCTGCTTGCTTGAGACTAGAGTTAAACAGTTGAAATGTGCTGGGATTCAAAAGAAGATTGCACATGGTTTGTCCTGGATGTGTAATTATTCTGAGTCCAGGAAAGGGAGAATTTGGTTGGGGTGGAAGAATGATAGAGTTCATGTTGATGCTATTACTGTTCATGCTCAGTTCATTCATTGTGTTATCAGTACTCTTGATTATAGTGCTCAGATCACTGTGTCTTTTGTTTATGGTTTACATAATATTCATGATCGAAAAGATCTTTGGAGAGGTATTGGAGCTATTGGTTCTGTGTCCATGCCCTGGCTTTGCACTGGAGATTTTAATTCTGTTTTGTTACCTGAAGATAGAATTCATGGAAATGTAGTGACAGATTATGAAGTTCGAGATTTCAAGGATTTTATTGATCAAATGAACTTTTCTGAAATCAAAAGCAAGGGGTCTTATTTCTCCTGGTCTAATAAGGCTCACTCAGGCCCTAGAACTCAGACTAGAATTGATAGGGGTGTGGTTAATAGTGAATGGCTCTATCAATTTCCAAATGTGGAAGCTGTTTATCTTCCTCCTTCTCTTTCTGATCATACTCCTCTTTTGTATGAGGTTCTCTCTCCTGCTCCTGGTAAGGGAAAGCCCTTTAGATTTCTTAATCATATGCTTAATCACCCTGATTTCATGAATATAGTGGATGAAACTTGGAGTGAAGGATCTCAGGGTAATGCTATGAGTAGAATTTGGAGAAAATGTAAGAATCTAAAGGTTAAGCTTAAAGAGCTTAATTCCAAAGTCTATGGTAATGTTGAAATGAGAGTTGATTTAGCTCAACAGGATGTCTTGGAAGTTCAGAACCAAATGGCTAGTGATCCTAATCCTGACTTGCTGGTTCAGGAGGCTACTGCTATTCAGCAACTCAAATATTGGAGATCTATTCAGGAGAGTATTTATAGACAGAAAGCTAGGGTGGAATGGGTTAAACTTGGTGACTCCAACTCCAAGTATTTTTTCTCCATGATGAAACAGAGGCAAGCTAGGAACAGAATTGATTCTATTTATAGTGAACACCATGTGCTCCTTAAGACTCCTGCTGATATAGAGACAGAGATTGTGTCTTTTTATAAACTTCTCCTGGGTTCGAGCTCTTCTGTCCTTGATGCTGTTGATCTTAATACCATGAGAGCTGGGAAACAGCTTTCTGTTGAAGCTCAGAATTTGCTTATTAGTCCTGTGGTTAATTCTGAGATTGACTGTGCAATCAAAAGTATCTCTGATGATAAAGCCCCTGGTATTGATGGGTTCAACTCTAAATTTTTCAAGCAGACCTGGGACATTATTAAATTTGAGATTTATGAAGCTGTCCATGATTTTTTTGATACTGGAACTTTGCATCCTCAGTGGAATTGTACAACTCTGACCTTGGTTCCTAAAATCCAGAATCCTTCTTTTGTAAAGGATTTCAGACCTATAGCTTGCTGCACTGTTCTCTATAAGATTATCTCCAAGATCTTGACTGCTAGGCTTGCTCAAGTTGTTGGTGAAATTGTTGATGAAGCTCAAGCAGGTTTTATTCCTGGTAAACATATTGGAGACAACATCTTATTAGCTACAGAGCTAATCAAGGGTATACTCACAAGCACATTACCCCTAGATGTATGATTAAGGTTGATCTGAAAAAAGCTTATGACTCCATTGAATGGAGTTTTCTGCAGACTGTAATGTTTGAGCTTGGTTTTCCTTCTGTGTTTGTCAATTGGATTATGGTGTGCATCTCTACAGTGTCATTTTCTATTCTGATTAATGGCTCTCCTTCTGTTCCTTTTAAAGCTCAGAAGGGTCTGAGACAAGGTGATCCCATTCTCCTTTCCTCTTTGCTATAGGAATGGAGTATTTATCCAGATGCTTGCATGATTTGGCTACTGTACCTGATTTTAACTTTCACCCCAGATGTGAGAGGCTTCTGATTACTCACTTAATGTTTGCAGATGATCTATTGTTGTATACTAGAGCTGATGAGTATTCTGTTCAGCTTTTGTTTAAAGCTTTTCAGAAATTCTCTAAAGCTTCTGGCCTTGAGGCTAATTTGCTTAAAAGTGAGGTGTATTTTGGAGGGGTGGGCATTGATTTACAGGCTGCTCTTTTGAGTAGGTTAGGTATGGTTGCAGGATCTATCCCTTTCAAGTATCTTGGAGTGCCCCTTTCTTCTAAGAAATTAACTATTCAGCAATGCAAACCCCTGGTTAACAGGATTACTAGCAGAATTGAAGGGTGGGCTTCAAAGTTTCTCTCTTATGCTGGTCGTTTACAGCTCATTAAGAGTGTTCTTTTTGGAATTCAAACATATTGGGCTCAAATTTTTATATTACCTAAGAAGATTATGAAGGAGATTGAATCTAGATTTAAAGCTTTCTTGTGGACTGGTAATGCCAATCCCTCTAAGAAAGCTCTTATTGCTTGGAGCACTGTTTGTTTGCCTAAATCATGTGGAGGCTGGAACATTATTTCTCTTCATGATTGGAATATCTCTGCTATTTGTAAGATTTTATGGGATATAGCTCACAAAACTGATTCCCTCTGGGTTAAGTGGGTTCACATTTATACTATTTCAGGTCAGTCAGTTTCTGGGAGGCTGATATTCCTAAGAAAAGTCTTGGGTGCTTAGGAAAATTATGAAGTACAGGGGCTGATTGATGATATTGGTGGATGGGATCTTGTAATGACTAATAACAAGGTTCAAATTAAGCTGATCTATAAAAAACTCAGATTACAGGCTTCAAAGGTCCCTTGGAAAAGACTTACTTGTAATAATAGTGCTTCTCCAAGAAGTATCTTCATCCTTTGGCTGGCTCTTTGGAACAGGTTGCTTACTAAAGATAGAGTTCTCAAATGGAATCCTACTTGTGACCCTGTGTGTTTACTGTGTTTACAGGAAAATGAAACTCATCACCATCTTTTCTTTCTCTGTAACTATTCTAAGAGAATCTGGGAGAAGGTTCTGCAACTTCTCAAATGTTACAAGGCTGTTCAAGGTTTTGATCAGGAAATGGACTAGGCTATGAAGAGAGGTAGACGATCAAAGTCAAATGCTAGGCTTCATCTGATGTTCCTGGCTGAGACTATTTACAGCATTTGGATACAGAGGAACAACACCATGTTCAATGGCAATTGTGAGTCTGCTGAAACTGTTTTCAGGGCAGTGGTTTACAGGGTTTCCTGCAGGTGTAATGAGGCTGATAGACAGGCTTTGATCTATGTGCCTACTTAGTGTTGGTAGATGCTTGTTGCTGTTCTGGTTTTGTCTTGTTTCTGGTTGTTTATGTTGTTTAGCTTTGTGCTGGTTTGTTTAGCCTGTTTTCTGGTCTTTTGTCCTGTGCCTTTGGTCCTTAGTGACCCTCCTAGAGGGTAGCTTTGGGTCTCTGAGTTCAGATGGGCTGTGTTTGGTTTTTGAACTTCAGAAACCCTTCCTAGAAGGTGGGCTGACAGTTCAAGGCCTTGGCCAGTTTGTGTTGCCCTTTAGGCTTTGTTGTCTTTCTTGGCTTTTGTGTTTGTTCCCTTTTTTCTGCTGTTTTCAGCTTCTTTGGTAATAAATTCTATTTACCAAAAAAAAAAAAAAAAAAAGTCAAACACATTCAAACAAAGCTTTTTGAATCAAATGAGAGTCAAATACATTCACACAAAGCTAATTAAATCAAATAAAAGTCAAATACATTCTACAAAGCAAATTGAATCAAATGAAAGTCAAACACATTCAAACAAAACTATTGGAATCGAATGAAAGTCGAGCACATTCAAACAAAGTTATTTGAATCAAATGAAAGTGAAATGCATTCTACAAAGCTAATTGAATGAAATGAAAGTCTAACACATTCAAACAAAGCTTTTTGAATCAAATGAGAGTCAAATATATTCAAACAAAGCTATTTGAATCAAATAACAGTCAAATACATTCTACAAAGCTAATTGAATCAAATGAAAGTCAAAGAAATTCAAACAAAGTTATTTAAATCAAATGAAAGTGAAATGCATTCTACAAAGCTAATTGAATCAAATGAAAGTCAAACACATTCAAATAAAGCTATTTGAATCAAATGACAGTCAAACACATTCAAACAAAGTTATTTAAATCAAATGGAAGTGAAATGCATTCTACAAAGCTAATTGAATCAAATGAAAGTCAAACACATTCAAACAAAGCTATTTGAACCAAATGAAAGTCAAACACATTCAAACAAAGCTATTTGAATCAAATGAAAGTCAAATACATTCTACAAAGCTAATGAGTCAAAAGAAAGTCAAACACATTCAAACAAAGCTATTTGAATCAAATAACAGTAAAATACATTCTACAAAGCTAATTGAATCAAATGAAAGTCAAACACATTCAAACAAAGGTACTTAAATCAAATGAGAGTCAAATACATTCACACAAAGCTAATTAAATCGAATAAAAGTCAAATATATTTTACAAAGCTAATTGAATCAAATGAAAGTCAAACACATTCAAATAGAGCTATTTGAATCAAATGAAAGTCAAATACATTTTACAAAGCTAATTGAATCAAATGAATGTCAAACACATTCAAACAAAGCTATTTGAATCAAATGAAAGTCAAATACATTCTACAAAGCTAATTGAATCAAATGAAAGTCAAACACATTCAAACAAAGCTATTTGAATCAAATAACAGTAAAATACATTCTACAAAGCTAATTGAATCAAATGAAAGTCAAACACATTAAAACAAAGCTATTTAAATCAAATGAGAGTCAAATACATTCACACAAAGCTAATAAAATCAAATAAAAGTCAAATATATTCTACAAAGCTAATTGAACCAAATGAAAGTCAAACACATTCAAACAAAGCTATTTGGATCAAATGAGAGTCAAATACATTCACACAAAGCTAATTAAATCAAATAAAAGTCAAATACATTCTACAAAGCAAATTGAATCAAATGAAAGTCAAACACATTCAAACAAAACTATTGGAATCGAATGAAAGTCGAGCACATTCAAACAAAGTTATTTGAATCAAATGAAAGTGAAATGCATTCTACAAAGCTAATTGAATGAAATGAAAGTCTAACACATTCAAACAAAGCTTTTTGAATCAAATGAGAGTCAAATATATTCAAACAAAGCTATTTGAATCAAATAACAGTCAAATACATTCTACAAAGCTAATTGAATCAAATGAAAGTCAAACAAATTCAAACAAAGTTATTTAAATCAAATGAAAGTGAAATGCATTCTACAAAGCTAATTGAATCAAATGAAAGTCAAACACATTCAAATAAAGCTATTTGAATCAAATGACAGTCAAACACATTCAAACAAAGTTATTTAAATCAAATGAAAGTGAAATGCATTCTACAAAGCTAATTGAATCAAATGAAAGTCAAACACATTCAAACAAAGCTATTTGAACCAAATGAAAGTCAAACACATTCAAACAAAGCTATTAGAATCAAATGAAAGTCAAATACATTCTACAAAGCTAATGAGTCAAAAGAAAGTCAAACACATTCAAACAAAGCTATTTGAATCAAATAACAGTAAAATACATTCTACAAAGCTAATTGAATCAAATGAAAGTCAAACACATTCAAACAAAGGTACTTAAATCAAATGAGAGTCAAATACATTCACACAAAGCTAATTAAATCGAATAAAAGTCAAATATATTTTACAAAGCTAATTGAATCAAATGAAAGTCAAACACATTCAAATAGAGCTATTTGAATCAAATGAAAGTCAAATACATTTTACAAAGCTAATTGAATCAAATGAATGTCAAACACATTCAAACAAAGCTATTTGAATCAAATGAAAGTCAAATACATTCTACAAAGCTAATTGAATCAAATGAAAGTCAAACACATTCAAACAAAGCTATTTGAATCAAATAACAGTAAAATACATTCTACAAAGCTAATTGAATCAAATGAAAGTCAAACACATTAAAACAAAGCTATTTAAATCAAATGAGAGTCAAATACATTCACACAAAGCTAATAAAATCAAATAAAAGTCAAATATATTCTACAAAGCTAATTGAACCAAATGAAAGTCAAACACATTCAAACAAAGCTATTTGAATCAAATGAGAGTCAAATACATTCACACAAAGCTAATTAAATCAAATAAAAGTCAAATACATTCTACAAAGCTAATTGAATCAAATGAAAGTCAAACACATTCAAACCAAGCTATTTGAATCAAATGAAATTCAAATACATTCTACAAAGCTAATTGAATCAAAAGAAAGTCAAACGCATTCAAACAAAGCTATTTGAATCAAATAACAGTCAAATACATTCTACAAAGCTAATTGAATCAAAAGAAAGTCAAACGCATTTAAACAAAGCAATTTGAATAAAAAAACAGTCAAATACATTCTACAAAGCTAATAGAATCAAATGAAATTCAAAAACATTCAAACAAAGGTATTTGAATCAAATGAGAGTCAAATACATTCACACAAAGATAATTAAATCAAATAAAAGTCAAATACATTCTACAAAGCTAATTGAATTAAATGAAAGTCAAACACATTCAAACAAAGCTATTTGAATCAAATGAAAGTCAAACACATTCAAACAAAGTAATTTAAATCAAATGAAAGTGAAATGCATTCTACAAAGCTAATTGAATTAAATGAAAGTCAAACACATTCAAACAAAGCTATTTGAATCAAATGAAAGTCAAACACATTCAAACAAAGTTATTTAAATCAAATGAAAGTGAAATGCATTCTACAAAGCTAATTGAATCAAATGAAAGTCAAACACATTTAAACAAAGCTATTTGAATCAAATGAGAGTCAAATACATTCACACAAAGCTAATTAAATCAAATAAAAGTCAAATACATTCAAAAAAAGTCAAATACATTTTACAAAGCTAATTAAATCAAATAAAAGTCAAATACATTTTACAAAGCTAATTGAATCAAATGAGAGTCAAACACATTCACACAAAGCTAATTAAATCAAATAAAAGTCAAATACATTCTACAAAGCTAATTGAATCAAATGAAAGTCAAACACATTCAAACAAAGCTATTTGAATCAAATGAAAGTCAAACACATTCAAACAAAGTTATTTAAATCAAATGAAAGTGAAATGCATTCTACAAAGCTAATTGAATCAAATGAAAGTCAAACACATTTAAACAAAGCTATTTGAATCAAATGAAAGTCAAACACATTCAAACAAAGTTATTTAAATCAAATGAAAGTGAAATGCATTCTACAAAGCTAATTGAATCAAATGAAAGTCAAACACATTCAAACAAAGTTATTTAAATCAAATGAAAGTGAAATGCAATCTACAAAGCCAATTGAATCAAATGAACGTCAAACACATTCAAACAAAGCTATTTGAATCAAATGAGAGTTAAATATATTTAAACAAAGCTATTTGAATCAAATGAAATTCAAATACATTCTACAAAGCTAATTGAATCAAATGAATGTCAAACACATTCAAACAAAGCTATTTGAATCAAATGAAAGTCAAATACATTCTACAAAGCTAATTGAGTCAAAAGAAAGTCAAACGCATTCAAACAAAGCTATTTGAATCAAATAATAGTAAAATACATTCTACAAAGCTAATTGAATCAAATGAAAGTCAAACACATTAAAACAAAGCTATTTAAATCAAATGAGAGTAAAATACATTCACACAAAGCTAATTAAATCAAATAAAAGTCAAATACATTCTACAAAGCTAATTGAATCAAATGAAAGTCAAACACATGCAAACAAAGCTATTTGAATCAAATGAAATTCAAATACATTCTACAAAGCTAATTGAATCAAAAGAAAGTCAAACGCATTCAAACAAAGCTATTTGAATCAAATAACAGTCAAATACATTCTACAAAGCTAATTGAATCAAATGAAAGTCAAACACATTCAAACAAAGCTATTAGAATCAAATGAGAGTCAAACACATTCATACAAAGCTAATTAAATCAAATAAAAGTCAAATACATTCTACAAAGCTAATTGAATCAAATGAAAGTCAAACACATTCAAACAAAGCTATTCGAATCAAATGAAAGTCAAACACATTCAAACAAAGTTATTTAAATCAAATGAAAGTGAAATGCATTCTACAAAGCTAATTGAATCAAATGAAAGTCAAACACATTTAAACAAAGCTAATTGAATCAAATGAAAGTCAAACACATTCAAACAAAGTTATTTAAATCAAATGAAAAGTGAAATGCATTCTACAAAGCTAATTGAATCAAATGAAAGTCAAACACATTCAAACAAAGTTATTTAAATCAAATGAAAGTGAAATGCAATCTACAAAGCCAATTGAATCTAATGAAAGTCAAACACATTCAAACAAAGCTATTTGAATCAAATGAGAGTTAAATATATTTAAACAAAGCTATTTGAATCAAATGAAAGTCAAATACATTCTACAAAGCTAATTGAATCAAATGAATGTCAAACACATTCAAACAAAGTTATTTGAATCAAATGAGAGTTAAATATATTTAAACAAAGCTATTTGAATCAAATGAAATTCAAATACATTCTACAAAGCTAATTGAATCAAATGAATGTCAAACACATTAAAACAAAGCTATTTAAATCAAATGAGAGTAAAATACATTCACACAAAGCTAATTAAATCAAATAAAAGTCAAATACATTCTACAAAGCTAATTGAATCAAATGAAAGTCAAACACATGCAAACAAAGCTATTTGAATCAAATGAAATTCAAATACATTCTACAAAGCTAATTGAATCAAAAGAAAGTCAAACGCATTCAAACAAAGCTATTTGAATCAAATAACAGTCAAATACATTCTACAAAGCTAATTGAATCAAATGAAAGTCAAACACATTCAAACAAAGCTATTTGAATCAAATGAGAGTCAAACACATTCACACAAAGCTAATTAAATCAAATAAAAGTCAAATACATTCTACAAAGCTAATTGAATCAAATGAAAGTCAAACACATTCAAACAAAGCTATTTGAATCAAATGAAAGTCAAACACATTCAAACAAAGTTATTTAAATCAAATGAAAGTGAAATGCATTCTACAAAGCTAATTGAATCAAATGAAAGTCAAACACATTTAAACAAAGCTATTTGAATCAAATGAAAGTCAAACACATTCAAACAAAGTTATTTAAATCAAATGAAAGTGAAATGCATTCTACAAAGCTAATTGAATCAAATGAAAGTCAAACACATTCAAACAAAGTTATTTAAATCAAATGAAAGTGAAATGCAATCTACAAAGCCAATTGAATCTAATGAAAGTCAAACACATTCAAACAAAGCTATTTGAATCAAATGAGAGTAAATATATTTAAACAAAGCTATTTGAATCAAATGAAAGTCAAATACATTCTACAAAGCTAATTGAATCAAATGAATGTCAAACACATTCAAACAAAGTTATTTGAATCAAATGAGAGTTAAATATATTTAAACAAAGCTATTTGAATCAAATGAAATTCAAATACATTCTACAAAGCTAATTGAATCAAATGAATGTCAAACACATTAAAACAAAGCTATTTAAATCAAATGAGAGTAAATACATTCACACAAAGCTAATTAAATCAAATAAAAGTCAAATACATTCTACAAAGCTAATTGAATCAAATGAAAGTCAAACACATGCAAACAAAGCTATTTGAATCAAATGAAAGTCAAATACATTCTACAAAGCTAATTGAATCAAAAGAAAGTCAAACGCATTCAAACAAAGCTATTTGAATCAAATAACAGTCAAATACATTCTACAAAGCTAATTGAATCAAATGGAAGTCAAACACATTCAAACAAAGCTATTTGAATCAAATGAGAGTCAAACACATTCACACAAAGCTAATTAAATCAAATAAAAGTCAAATACATTCTACAAAGCTAATTGAATCAAATGAAAGTCAAACACATTCAAACAAAGCTATTTGAATCAAATGAAAGTCAAACACATTCAAACAAAGTTATTTAAATCAAATGAAAGTGAAATGCATTCTACAAAGCTAATTGAATCAAATGAAAGTCAAACACATTTAAACAAAGCTATTTGAATCAAATGAAAGTCAAACACATTCAAACAAAGTTATTTAAATCAAATGAAAGTTAAATGCATTCTACAAAGCTAATTGAATCAAATGAAAGTCAAACACATTCAAACAAAGTTATTTAAATCAAATGAAAGTGAAATGCAATCTACAAAGCCAATTGAATCAAATGAAAGTCAAACACATTCAAACAAAGCTATTTGAATCAAATGAGAGTTAAATATATTTAAACAAAGCTATTTGAATCAAATGAAAGTCAAATACATTCTACAAAGCTAATTGAATCAAATGAATGTCAAACACATTCAAACAAAGTTATTTGAATCAAATGAGAGTTAAATATATTTAAACAAAGCTATTTGAATCAAATGAAATTCAAATACATTCTACAAAGCTAATTGAATCAAATGAATGTCAAACACATTCAAACAAAGCTATTTGAATCAAATGAAAGTCAAATACATTCTACAAAGCTAATTGAGTCAAAAGAAAGTCAAACGCATTCAAACAAAGCTATTTGAATCAAATAACAGTAAAATACATTCTACAAAGCTAATTGAATCAAATGAAAGTCAAACACATTAAAACAAAGCTATTTAAATCAAATGAGAGCCAAATACATTCACACAAAGCTAATTAAGTCAAATAAAAGTCAAATGCATTCTGCAAAGCTAATTGAATCAAATGAAAGTCAAACACATTTAAACAAAGCTATTTGAATCAAATGAAAGTCAAACACACTCAAACAAAGTTATTTAAATCAAATGAAAGTGAAATGCATTCTACAAAGCTAATTGAATCAAATGAAAGTCAAACACATTCAAACAAAGTTATTTAAATCAAATGAAAGTGAAATGCAATCTACAAAGCCAATTGAATCAAATGAAAGTCAAACACATTCAAACAAAGCTATTTGAATCAAATGAGAGTCAAATACATTCACACAAAGCTAATTAAATCAAATAAAAGTCAAATACATACTACAAAGCTAATTTGATCAAATGAAAGTCAAACACATTCAAACAAAGTTATTTGAATCAAATGAAAGTCAAACACATTCAAACAAAGTTATTTGAATCAAATGAGAGTTAAATATATTTAAACAAAGCTATTTGAATCAAATAAAATTCAAATACATTCTACAAAGCTAATTGAATCAAATGAATGTCAAACACATTCAAACAAAGCTATTTGAATCAAATGAAAGTCAAATACATTCTACAAAGCTAATTGAGTCAAAAGAAAGTCAAACGCATTCAAACAAAGCTATTTGAATCAAATAACAATAAAATACATTCTACAAAGCTAATTGAATCAAATGAAAGTCATACACATTAAAACAAAGCTATTTAAATCAAATGAGAGTAAAATACATTCACACAAAGCTAATTAAATCAAATAAAAGTCAAATACATTCTACAAAGCTAATTGAATCAAATGAAAGTCAAACACATGCAAACAAAGCTATTTGAATCAAATGAAATTCAAATACATTCTACAAAGCTAATTGAATCAAAAGAAAGTCAAACGCATTCAAACAAAGCTATTTGAATCAAATAACAGTCAAATACATTCTACAAAGCTAATTGAATCAAATGAAAGTCAAACACATTCAAACAAAACTATTTGAATCAAATGAGAGTCAAATACATTCACACAAAGCTAATTAAATAAAAAAAAAAGTCAAATACATTCTACAAAGCTAATTGAATCAAATGAAAGTCAAACACATTCAAACAAAGCTATTTGAATCAAATGAAAGTCAAACACATTCAAACAAAGTTATTTAAATCAAATGAAAGTGAAATGCATTCTACAAAGCTAATTGAATCAAATGAAAGTCAAACACATTTAAACAAAGCTATTTGAATAAAATGAAAGTCAAACACATTCAAACAAAGTTATTTAAATCAAATGAAAGTGAAATGCATTCTACAAAGCTAATTGAATCAAATGAAAGTCAAACACATTCAAACAAAGTTATTTAAATCAAATCAAAGTGAAATGCAATCTACAAAGCCAATTGAATCAAATGAAAGTCAAACACATTCAAACAAAGCTATTTGAATCAAATGAGAGTTAAATATATTTAAACAAAGCTATTTGAATCAAATGAAAGTCAAATACATTCTACAAAGCTAATTGAATCAAATGAATGTCAAACACATTCAAACAAAGTTATTTGAATCAAATGAGAGTTAAATATATTTAAACAAAGCTATTTGAATCAAATGAAATTCAAATACATTCTACAAAGCTAATTGAATCAAATGAATGTCAAACACATTCAAACAAAGCTATTTGAATCAAATGAAAGTCAAATACATTCTACAAAGCTAATTGAGTCAAAAGAAAGTCAAACGCATTCAAACAAAGCTATTTGAATCAAATATTAGTAAAATACATTCTACAAAGCTAATTGAATCAAATGAAAGTCAAACACATTAAAACAAAGCTATTTAAATCAAATGAGAGTAAAATACATTCACACAAAGCTAATTAAATCAAATAAAAGTCAAATACATTCTACAAAGCTAATTGAATCAAATGAAAGTCAAACACATGCAAACAAAGCTATTTGAATCAAATGAAATTCAAATACATTCTACAAAGCTAATTGAATCAAAAGAAAGTCAAACGCATTCAAACAAAGCTATTTGAATCAAATAACAGTCAAATACATTCTACAAAGCTAATTGAATCAAATTAAAGTCAAACACATTCAAACAAAGCTATTTGAATCAAATGAGAGTCAAATACATTCACACAAAGCTAATTAAATCAAATAAAAGTCAAATACATTCTACAAAGCTAATTGAATCAAATGAAAGTCAAACACATTCAAACAAAGCTATTTGAATCAAATGAAAGTCAAACACATTCAAACAAAGTTATTTAAATCAAATGAAAGTGAAATGCATTCTACAAAGCTAATTGAATCAAATGAAAGTCAAACACATTTAAACAAAGCTATTTGAATCAAATGAAAGTCAAACACATTCAAACAAAGTTATTTAAATCAAATGAAAGTGAAATGCATTCTACAAAGCTAATTGAATCAAATGAAAGTCAAACACATTCAAACAAAGTTATTTAAATCAAATGAAAGTGAAATGCAATCTACAAAGCCAATTGAATCTAATGAAAGTCAAACACATTCAAACAAAGCTATTTGAATCAAATGAGAGTTAAATATATTTAAACAAAGCTATTTGAATCAAATGAAAGTCAAATACATTCTACAAAGCTAATTGAATCAAATGAATGTCAAACACATTCAAACAAAGTTATTTGAATCAAATGAGAGTTAAATATATTTAAACAAAGCTATTTGAATCAAATGAAATTCAAATACATTCTACAAAGCTAATTGAATCAAATGAATGTCAAACACATTAAAACAAAGCTATTTAAATCAAATGAGAGTAAAATACATTCACACAAAGCTAATTAAATCAAATAAAAGTCAAATACATTCTACAAAGCTAATTGAATCAAATGAAAGTCAAACACATGCAAACAAAGCTATTTGAATCAAATGAAATTCAAATACATTCTACAAAGCTAATTGAATCAAAAGAAAGTCAAACGCATTCAAACAAAGCTATTTGAATCAAATAACAGTCAAATACATTCTACAAAGCTAATTGAATCAAATGAAAGTCAAACACATTCAAACAAAGCTATTTGAATCAAATGAGTGTCAAACACATTCACACAAAGCTAATTAAATCAAATAAAAGTCAAATACATTCTACAAAGCTAATTGAATCAAATGAAAGTCAAACACATTCAAACAAAGCTATTTGAATCAAATGAAAGTCAAACACATTCAAACAAAGTTATTTAAATCAAATGAAAGTGAAATGCATTCTACAAAGCTAATTGAATCAAATGAAAGTCAAACACATTTAAACAAAGCTATTTGAATCAAATGAAAGTCAAACACATTCAAACAAAGTTATTTAAATCAAATGAAAGTTAAATGCATTCTACAAAGCTAATTGAATCAAATGAAAGTCAAACACATTCAAACAAAGTTATTTAAATCAAATGAAAGTGAAATGCAATCTACAAAGCCAATTGAATCAAATGAACGTCAAACACATTCAAACAAAGCTATTTGAATCAAATGAGAGTTAAATATATTTAAACAAAGCTATTTGAATCAAATGAAAGTCAAATACATTCTACAAAGCTAATTGAATCAAATGAATGTCAAACACATTCAAACAAAGTTATTTGAATCAAATGAGAGTTAAATATATTTAAACAAAGCTATTTGAATCAAATGAAATTCAAATACATTCTACAAAGCTAATTGAATCAAATGAATGTCAAACACATTCAAACAAAGCTATTTGAATCAAATGAAAGTCAAATACATTCTACAAAGCTAATTGAGTCAAAAGAAAGTCAAACGCATTCAAACAAAGCTATTTGAATCAAATAACAGTAAAATACATTCTACAAAGCTAATTGAATCAAATGAAAGTCAAACACATTAAAACAAAGCTATTTAAATCAAATGAGAGTCAAATACATTCACACAAAGCTAATTAAGTCAAATAAAAGTCAAATGCATTCTGCAAAGCTAATTGAATAAAATGAAAGTCAAACACATTTAAACAAAGCTATTTGAATCAAATGAAAGTCAAACACACTCAAACAAAGTTATTTAAATCAAATGAAAGTGAAATGCATTCTACAAAGCTAATTGAATCAAATGAAAGTCAAACACATTCAAACAAAGTTATTTAAATCAAATGAAAGTGAAATGCAATCTACAAAGCCAATTGAATCAAATGAAAGTCAAACACATTCAAACAAAGCTATTTGAATCAAATGACAGTTAAATATATTTAAACAAAGCTATTTGAATCAAATGAATGTCAAATACATTCTACAAAGCTAATTGAATCAAATGAATGTCAAACACATTCAGACAAAGTTTTTTGAATCAAATGAGAGTTAAATATATTTAAACAAAGCTATTTGAATCAAATGAAATTCAAATACATTCTACAAAGCTAATTGAATCAAATGAATGTCAAACACATTCAAACAAAGCTATTTGAATCAAATGAAAGTCAAATACATTCTACAAAGCTAATTGAGTCAAAAGAAAGTCAAACGCATTCAAACAAAGCTATTTGAATCAAATATTAGTAAAATACATTCTACAAAGCTAATTGAATCAAATGAAAGTCAAACACATTAAAACAAAGCTATTTAAATCAAATGAGAGTAAAATACATTCACACAAAGCTAATTAAATCAAATAAAAGTCAAATACATTCTACAAAGCTAATTGAATCAAATGAAAGTCAAACACATGCAAACAAAGCTATTTGAATCAAATGAAATTCAAATACATTCTACAAAGCTAATTGAATCAAAAGAAAGTCAAACGCATTCAAACAAAGCTATTTGAATCAAATAACAGTCAAATACATTCTACAAAGCTAATTGAATCAAATTAAAGTCAAACACATTCAAACAAAGCTATTTGAATCAAATGAGAGTCAAATACATTCACACAAAGCTAATTAAATCAAATAAAAGTCAAATACATTCTACAAAGCTAATTGAATCAAATGAAAGTCAAACACATTCAAACAAAGCTATTTGAATCAAATGAAAGTCAAACACATTCAAACAAAGTTATTTAAATCAAATGAAAGTGAAATGCATTCTACAAAGCTAATTGAATCAAATGAAAGTCAAACACATTTAAACAAAGCTATTTGAATCAAATGAAAGTCAAACACATTCAAACAAAGTTATTTAAATCAAATGAAAGTGAAATGCATTCTACAAAGCTAATTGAATCAAATGAAAGTCAAACACATTCAAACAAAGTTATTTAAATCAAATGAAAGTGAAATGCAATCTACAAAGCCAATTGAATCTAATGAAAGTCAAACACATTCAAACAAAGCTATTTGAATCAAATGAGAGTTAAATATATTTAAACAAAGCTATTTGAATCAAATGAAAGTCAAATACATTCTACAAAGCTAATTGAATCAAATGAATGTCAAACACATTCAAACAAAGTTATTTGAATCAAATGAGAGTTAAATATATTTAAACAAAGCTATTTGAATCAAATGAAATTCAAATACATTCTACAAAGCTAATTGAATCAAATGAATGTCAAACACATTAAAACAAAGCTATTTAAATCAAATGAGAGTAAAATACATTCACACAAAGCTAATTAAATCAAATAAAAGTCAAATACATTCTACAAAGCTAATTGAATCAAATGAAAGTCAAACACATGCAAACAAAGCTATTTGAATCAAATGAAATTCAAATACATTCTACAAAGCTAATTGAATCAAAAGAAAGTCAAACGCATTCAAACAAAGCTATTTGAATCAAATAACAGTCAAATACATTCTACAAAGCTAATTGAATCAAATGAAAGTCAAACACATTCAAACAAAGCTATTTGAATCAAATGAGAGTCAAACACATTCACACAAAGCTAATTAAATCAAATAAAAGTCAAATACATTCTACAAAGCTAATTGAATCAAATGAAAGTCAAACACATTCAAACAAAGCTATTTGAATCAAATGAAAGTCAAACACATTCAAACAAAGTTATTTAAATCAAATGAAAGTGAAATGCATTCTACAAAGCTAATTGAATCAAATGAAAGTCAAACACATTTAAACAAAGCTATTTGAATCAAATGAAAGTCAAACACATTCAAACAAAGTTATTTAAATCAAATGAAAGTTAAATGCATTCTACAAAGCTAATTGAATCAAATGAAAGTCAAACACATTCAAACAAAGTTATTTAAATCAAATGAAAGTGAAATGCAATCTACAAAGCCAATTGAATCAAATGAACGTCAAACACATTCAAACAAAGCTATTTGAATCAAATGAGAGTTAAATATATTTAAACAAAGCTATTTGAATCAAATGAAAGTCAAATACATTCTACAAAGCTAATTGAATCAAATGAATGTCAAACACATTCAAACAAAGTTATTTGAATCAAATGAGAGTTAAATATATTTAAACAAAGCTATTTGAATCAAATGAAATTCAAATACATTCTACAAAGCTAATTGAATCAAATGAATGTCAAACACATTCAAACAAAGCTATTTGAATCAAATGAAAGTCAAATACATTCTACAAAGCTAATTGAGTCAAAAGAAAGTCAAACGCATTCAAACAAAGCTATTTGAATCAAATAACAGTAAAATACATTCTACAAAGCTAATTGAATCAAATGAAAGTCAAACACATTAAAACAAAGCTATTTAAATCAAATGAGAGTCAAATACATTCACACAAAGCTAATTAAGTCAAATAAAAGTCAAATGCATTCTGCAAAGCTAATTGAATAAAATGAAAGTCAAACACATTTAAACAAAGCTATTTGAATCAAATGAAAGTCAAACACACTCAAACAAAGTTATTTAAATCAAATGAAAGTGAAATGCATTCTACAAAGCTAATTGAATCAAATGAAAGTCAAACACATTCAAACAAAGTTATTTAAATCAAATGAAAGTGAAATGCAATCTACAAAGCCAATTGAATCAAATGAAAGTCAAACACATTCAAACAAAGCTATTTGAATCAAATGAGAGTCAAATACATTCACACAAAGCTAATTAAATCAAATAAAAGTCAAATACATACTACAAAGCTAATTTGATCAAATGAAAGTCAAACACATTCAAACAAAGTTATTTGAATCAAATGAAAGTCAAACACATTCAAACAAAGTTATTTGAATCAAATGAGAGTTAAATATATTTAAACAAAGCTATTTGAATCAAATGAAATTCAAATACATTCTACAAAGCTAATTGAATCAAATGAATGTCAAACACATTCAAACAAAGCTATTTGAATCAAATGAAAGTCAAATACATTCTACAAAGCTAATTGAGTCAAAAGAAAGTCAAACGCATTCAAACAAAGCTATTTGAATCAAATAACAATAAAATACATTCTACAAAGCTAATTGAATCAAATGAAAGTCATACACATTAAAACAAAGCTATTTAAATCAAATGAGAGTAAAATACATTCACACAAAGCTAATTAAATCAAATAAAAGTCAAATACATTCTACAAAGCTAATTGAATCAAATGAAAGTCAAACACATTCAAACAAAGCTATTTGAATCAAATGAAATTCAAATACATTCTACAAAGCTAATTGAATCAAAAGAAAGTCAAACGCATTCAAACAAAGCTATTTGAATCAAATAACAGTCAAATACATTCTACAAAGCTAATTGAATCAAATTAAAGTCAAACACATTCAAACAAAGCTATTTGAATCAAATGAGAGTCAAATACATTCACACAAAGCTAATTAAATCAAAAAATGTCAATACATTCTACAAAGTGAATTGAATCAAATGAAAGTCAAACACACACATTTACACACACATTTATTTAACAGTGAGAAACCCTAGAGAGAGAAACCCTAGAGAGAGAAAGCTTGATTTCTTCCATGGTTGCTTGATTAGTTGGTTGTTTTTCAATTAATCAATCTCAAATGGCTCGAAAGAAAAAGCAGGCCACCCCTGCTCCATCCAGACTCTCTTCTGAAATAGCTGGATCTCTATTTGCTCCGGTTACTGCTGGTTTTCATACGGTGCATGAAGTCTTTGATGAAGGTGACGAGTTGGTTACTCCGGCCCATGGCTTAGTACATTCTTTTGCTGGGAAGATTTCTAAGCGGGATGCGCAAATGTTAGCTCTTAATTTTGGATCAGTAGGCCCTAAAGTGGTGGAAATCGCTACTCCAGCTACTGTTTCATTGCCCAGCACTCAACCGGGTATCTGTCCTGCTCCTCCCTCTAATGATGCTGGGACGGGGAAGAATACAAGTTCAGAGAAGGAATCAGCTGGCGATGCATCTTTCAGTGGAAAATTGAATGCAAAAGGTGTTGGCCTTACCTATGTTGCGCCTCTTATCAAGGACGGTAAGTCAATTGCAGTGCTTCCTGCAAAAGAGGTTGAAGAGGGTACTAAGAAATGGAGGTATGCTATTGTGCTGTATGTTGTTGGGTTTTATCCCACTATTGCGTCTGTTAAGAGGTTTATTGAGGATGAATGGGGTATTCACAGTAAGGCGGATGTTTTTTGGCATGAGGATGGTTACTTTATTATCAATTTGTGTGTTGAAGATGATTCTAATAGTGTTCTGTGTGGTGGACCTTATATGTTTTCTGGCAAGCCAGCCATTGTGAAGTAGTGGTCTGAGAAATTTGATTTTAATGTTGAGATCCTCCGCACCATTCCACTATGGGTTAAAATCCCTAACCTTCCTCTTAATTGTTGGGGCCCTGAGACTCTTAGTAGGATTGGGAGTATTCTTGGTGTTCCGATTTGCGCTGACGAATGTACTACAAGGCAATTAAGGGTTACATTTGCTAGGATGTTGATTGAAATTGACATAACCAAACCCTTAGTTAAAACAGTCTGGGTTGAGAGTCCAAAAGGAGAGATGATAGAATTAAAAGTTGAGTATGATTGGTCCCCTCCTTATTGTACCAAATGCAATACAGTAGGGCACATTTGCTCTGAGCCAAAAGCAAACCAGACTAAACAACCAATTAAAAAGCCTCAAGCTCAAGCTTGGGTTCAGAAGGCTACTAGAGAGCAAGTTGATAAGGATGGTTGGGCTACTGTGAGAAGAAGGGGTACTCTGAATGTTGATAAGGTTACTATCCAGACTGCTAACATGTTTGATGCTTTACCTGTTGTAGAGGAAGGTCCTGTGGTGCAAGATAAACCTAGCGGGGGTGGGCCCCCTCCACAGACATGATAATTACAGTTTGGAATGTTAGGGGTCTCAATGATCCCTCTAAGATAGCTGATGTTAGGCAGCTTCTTAGTAGAACCAAAAGTGATATAGTTTGTCTTTTGGAAACTAGAGTTAAACCTCATAGAAGTAGTGTTGTTCAGAATAAGATTGGCTTTGGGCTTTCTTGGGTTTGTAATTATTCTAAGTCTAGCAAAGGAAGAATATGGCTTGGTTGGATGAAGGATAGAACTCATGTACAAGTTCATGCTGTTCACACTCAGTTCATTCATTGCACTGTTAGTAATGTTGATTATAGTAAGCAGTTTATCATCTCCTTCGTATATGGGCTTCATAGCATCTCTGACAGGAAAGGTCTGTGGACTGGAATTAAAGCTCTGGGCTCTACTAGCTTACCTTGGTTATGCACTGGTGATTTTAATTCCATTTTGGCGATTGAAGATAGGGTTAATGGCAACAATGTTACTGATTATGAAACCCGTGATTTTAAGGATTTTGTGGATCATATGAATTTTGTGGAAATTAAAAGTAAGGGTCCTTATTTTTCCTGGACTAATAAGGCGCACAATGAACCTAGAACCCTTACCAGAATTGACAGAGGGTTAGTGAATTTTGAATGGCTTGTTGAATTTCCTAATGTTGAGGCTCAGTTTTTAGCCCCTTCCCTTTCGGATCACTCCCCTCTTCTTTATGAAGTCTTTCCTGCCCTGCCAGGTAAAGGAAAACCCTTTCGGTTCTTTAATTGTCTCACTTCCCACCCGGACTTTCAGTCTATTGTGCATAGTGTTTGGAGTGAGGGTGTGTCTGGTAGTGCTATGCAGAGAGTTTGGACTAAACTGAAGCTTCTTAAGGCCCATCTTAAAACTCTTAACAGGAATTCCTTTTCTAAAGTGGATAAACGGGTGGCTGACAGTCAGCAGGCTCTTATTGATTTGCAAGATCTAATGGCTCTTAACCCTACTGATGTCTCCCTTGCTGGTCAGGAAAATGTTGTTATTGATGATCTTAAGTATTGGCGATCTGTGCAGGAAAACATACATAGGAAAAAGTCTAGAATAGACTGGGTGTCCCTTGAAGATTCGAATACTAAATTCTTCTTTGCCATGATGAAACACAAACAATCTCGAAACAGAATTGATTCTATGCTTACTGAGAGTAATACCTTGCTTAGAGATCCCGGGGATATCGAAGCTGAAGTTCTTAGGTTTTACAAGCAGCTCATGGGTTCTGCCTCTGCTTCTTTACTCTCTGTTGATATCACTACTATGAGAAAAGGTAAGCGCCTATCTGCTGATGCTCAGAATTTCCTTGTTGCCCCAATTACTAATGTTGAAATTGATTCTGCTATTAATGGGATTCATGATGACAAGTCTCCCGGGATTGATGGTTTTAATAGCAAATTTTTTAAATCCGTATGGGATTTTATTAAGTTTGATATTTATGAGGCTGTTCACTCTTTTTTTGATTCGGGTGTGATGAATACTAATTGGAACTGTACTACTTTGACCTTAATTCCTAAAGTTCAAAATCCCTCGTATGTCAAAGATTACAGGCCTATTGCTTGCTGTACTGTGTTGTACAAAATCATTTCCAAAGTTTTGACTTCCAGGCTTGCTAAAATTGTTGGTGATATCATTGATGATTCTCAGGCCGGTTTCATCCCCGGTAAACACATTGGTGATAATATCCTTCTTGCTACCGAGCTAATAAAGGGGTATAGTCATAAATTTATTTCTCCTAGATGTATGATTAAAGTTGATTTGCAGAAGGCTTATGATTCAGTTGAATGGATTTTTTTGAAAACTGTAATGGAAGAGTTAGGCTTTCCTGGTTTGTTTATTAGGTGGATCATGAGCTGTATTTCGACTGTTTCATTTTCTATTCTCATTAATGGGTCCCCTACTCTTCCTTTCAAGGCTAAGAAGGGCCTTAGGCAAGGTGATCCAATGTCTCCTTTTCTCTTTGCTTTGGGCATGGAATACTTGTCAAGATGTCTTCATGAATTAAGCTCGATGCCTGACTTTAATTTCCATCCTAGATGTGAGAAGCTCTCTCTTGTTCATCTTATGTTTGCCGATGATTTACTGTTATTTGCTAGAGCTGACGAGGCTTCCATTAGTATGCTTTTTAATGCTTTCAGGAAGTTCTCTCTTGCTTCAGGTTTGATTGCCAATTTGGGTAAGAGTGAGGTCTACTTTGGGGGTGTTCCTGATTTTGTCCAAGCCTCTTTACTTCAGATTCTTGGTATGTCTGCTGGTTCCCTCCCCTTTAAGTATTTAGGGGTGCCCTTATCTTCCAAGAAACTCACAATTCAACAATGTAAACCTCTTGTGACAAGGATCACTAGCAGAATTGAATCGTGGGTTACTAGATTCTTGTCTTATGCTGGTAGATTACAGCTTATTAAAAGTGTCTTATTTGGTATTCAGACCTACTGGGCTCAGATTTTCGTCCTTCCCAAGAAAATAATTTGTGAAATTGAAAGTAGGTTTAAAGCCTTCTTATGGACTGGTTCGGCTAACCCTTCCAGGAAAGCCTTGGTTGCTTGGAACACTGTTTGCCTTCCGAGGTCATGTGGGGGATGGAATATTATTTCCTTGTATGAATGGAATATTTCTGCTATTTGTAAGCTTTTATGGGACATTGCTAATAAATCGGATTCTCTTTGGGTGAAATGGATTCATAGTTATTATTTCAAAAATTGTGAATTCTGGTCTGGTAATGTTCCAAATAAATGCTCCTGGAACTTGAGGAGAATTTTGAAATGCAGGAAAGTCATTGATGATCTTGGAGGTTGGAATTCATTATTGAAGAATAATAGAGTGCAAATTAAAAAAGTCTATGGGAGGCTTAGGCAACATGCTGAGAAAGTTTCATGGAGAAGGGTTGTCTGTTATAATACTGCTTCTCCCAGAAGCATTTTTATCCTGTGGCTTGCTTGTTGTAATAAGCTTTTAACTAAAGACCGATTGCTCAAATGGTTGCCAGGTTGTGACCCTACTTGCCTTCTTTGTCTTCAGAATCAGGAGAATGTACAACATCTCTTCTTTCTCTGTCATTACTCTAGTAGAATATGGGGAAAATTGCTAGCTTTGCTCAATGTTCACAGGCCTGTCCTGGGGTTTGATCGAGAAATTGAGTGGGCTGTCAAGCACTGTAGGAAGGCAACGGCTACAGGCAGGTTGCACCTTATGCTGCTTGCTGAAGCGGTATATCATATCTGGATTCAAAGAAATAATGTTGTCTTTAATGGAGTTTGCGACCCTGTTGACAGTGTTGTTAGGAGCATTATCTTCAAAGTTTCCTGTAGATGTCAAAATGCTGACAGGAACAAGCTTCTGCTTTAGACTGTCTGGTTGCATGTTTCCGCCCTGCTCTTGGCTGTCTGTAGAGATTTGCTCAGGGGTGCATACACCTGGCTTGTTGAGTTGATGCTATTCCTGTTTGCCGTGTAGTGTTATACTCGACCTGATGTGTTTTGTTTCTGGTTACTGGTGCTGTTTTTTTTTTTTTTTTTTTTTAGATGCTGTTTTTGCTTCTGTTTTCTTGAGCTAGGTGGTCTGGGTTACTGTCAGGCTGCAGGTTTTGCCTGCTGACCTTGTTTCTGGCTGCTGCTGAAGATTCTGGAAGCTGCTTCTCTTTCTGCCTGCTGCTGCTTTGTTGCGTGTTGTAGCTGTTGCTGTTGACAGGTTGATGGTGCAGGGTTCTCTGATCCTGCATTGTTCTGGTGCTAGCTGCTTTTGGCTGTTTTGACTGTAGTTGCTCGCTTGTTGCTGCTGTTATCTGTTGCTATTCTGTTTTGATGCTGTTGGGGGCTGTTTCTTTGGCTTTTCAGCAGCTGGTTGGATTTAGTGCAATATTGGCTTGATGTTTTCTGTGAGCTGCTGTTTTGGTTCATTTTCTTATTGGTGTACGCGTGGCTCTTTTGCTTGGCTGTTGTCAGTTAGTGTAGGCCTCCTTTTTGTCTTGCTGGTTTTGTTTTCCTTTTCTTTTGTTTATGTCAGGGGTGCTTTTTTGGTTTTGTTCCTTGTTTTGTTTGGTCTCTTTTGTCCTGTTCCTCTGGTTTCGGGTAATCCTCCTAGAGGGTAGCCCGTTTCCTTTGAGTTCAGATGGGTCGTGTTTTGGTCCCGGGTCTCTTGGAACCCTTCCTAGAAGGTGGCCTAGAGGCTTTGGACCTTGACCGGGGTTGGCGTGCCCTTGTGGGCTTGTGTTGTTTTGGGGTTTAGGCCGGTTGGCTATCTGTTTTTTTCTTGCTGGTTTTCAGCTTCCTTTTGGTAATAAAATTTCTATTTACCAAAAAAAAAAAAAAAAAAAAAAGTCAAACACATTCAAACAAAGCTATTTGAATCAAATGAAAATCAAACACATTCAAACAAAGTTATTTAAATCAAATGAAAGTCAAACACATTCAAACAAAGTTATTTGAATCAAATGAGAGTTAAATATATTTAAACAAAGCTATTTGAATCAAATGAAATTCAAATACATTCTACAAAGCTAATTGAATCAAATGAATGTCAAACACATTCAAACAAAGCTATTTAAATCAAATGAAAGTGAAATGCATTCTACAAAGCTAATTGAATCAAATGAAAGTCAAACACATTTAAACAAAGCTATTTGAATCAAATGAAAGTCAAACACATTCAAACAAAGTTATTTAAATCAAATGAAAGTGAAATGCATTCTACAAAGCTAATTGAATCAAATGAAAGTCAAACACATTCAAACAAAGTTATTTAAATCAAATGAAAGTGAAATGCAATCTACAAAGCCAATTGAATCTAATGAAAGTCAAACACATTCAAACAAAACTATTTGAATCAAATGAGAGTTAAATATATTAAAACAAAGCTATTTGAATCAAATGAAAGTCAAATACATTCTACAAAGCTAATTGAATCAAATGAATGTCAAACACATTCAAACAAAGTTATTTGAATCAAATGAGAGTTAAATATATTTAAACAAAGCTATTTGAATCAAATGAAATTCAAATACATTCTACAAAGCTAATTGAGTCTAAAGAAAGTCAAACGCATTAAAACAAAGCTATTTGAATCAAATAACAGTAAAATACATTCTACAAAGCTAATTGAATCAAATGAAAGTCAAACACATTAAAACAAAGCTATTTAAATCAAATGAAAGTCAAATACATTCACACAAAGCTAATTAAGTCAAATAAAAGTCAAATGCATTCTACAAAGCTAATTGAATCAAATGAAAGTCAAACACATTTAAACAAAGCTATTTGAATCAAATGAAAGTCAAACACACTCAAACAAAGTTATTTAAATCAAATGAAAGTGAAATACATTCTACAAAGCTAATTGAATCAAATGAAAGTCAAACACATTCAAACAAAGTTATTTAAATCAAATGAAACTGAAATGCATTCTACAAAGCTAATTGAATCAAATGAAAGTCAAACACATTCAAACAAAGTTATTTAAATCAAATGAAAGTGAAATGCAATCTACAAAGCCAATTGAATCAAATGAAAGTCAAACACATTCAAACAAAGCTATTTGAATCAAATGAGAGTCAAACACATTCACACAAAGCTAATTAAATCAAATAAAAGTCAAATACATTCTACAAAGCTAATTGAATCAAATGAAAGTCAAACACATTCAAACAAAGCTATTTGAATCAAATGAAAGTCAAACACATTCAAACAAAGTTATTTTAATCAGATGAAAGTGAAATGCATTCTACAAAGCTAATTGAATCAAATGAAAGTCAAACACATTCAAACAAAGTTATTTAAATCAAATGAAAGTGAAATGCAATCTACAAAGCCAATTGAATCAAATGAAAGTCAAACACATTCAAACAAAGCTATTTGAATCAAATGAGAGTTAAATATATTTAAACAAAGCTATTTGAATCAAATGAAAGTCAAATACATTCTACAAAGCTAATTGAATCAATTGAATGTCAAACACATTCAAACAAAGTTATTTGAATCAAATGAGAGTTAAATATATTTAAACAAAGCTATTTGAATCAAATGAAATTCAAATACATTCTACAAAGCTAATTGAATCAAAAGAAAGTCAAACGCATTCAAACAAAGCTATTTGAATCAAATAACAGTCAAATACATTCTACAAAGCTAATTGAATCAAATGAAAGTCAAACACATTCAAACAAAGCTATTTGAATCAAATGAGAGTCAAACACATTCACACAAACCTAATTAAATCAAATAAAAGTCAAATACATTCTATAAAGCTAATTGAATCAAATGAAAGTCAAACACATTCAAACAAAGCTATTTGAATCAAATGAAAGTCAAACACATTCAACCAAGGTTATTTAAATCAAATGAAAGTGAAATGCATTCTACAAAGCTAATTGAATCAAATGAAAGTCAAACACATTTAAACAAAGATATTTGAATCAAATGAAAGTCAAACACATTCAAACAAAGTTATTTAAATCAAATGAAAGTGAAATGCATTCTACAAAGCTAATTGAATCAAATGAAAGTCAAACACATTCAAACAAAGTTATTTAAATCAAATGAAAGTGAAATGCAATGTACAAAGCCAATTGAATCAAATGAACGTCAAACACATTCAAACAAAGCTATTTGAATCAAATGAGAGTTAAATATATTTAAACAAAGCTATTTGAATCAAATGAAAGTCAAATACATTCTACAAAGCTAATTGAATCAAATGAATGTCAAACACATTCAAACAAAGATATTTGAATCAAATGAGTGTTAAATATATTTAAACAAAGCTATTTGAATCAAATGAAATTCAAATACATTCTACAAAGCTAATTGAATCAAATGAATGTCAAACACATTCAAACAAAGCTATTTGAATCAAATGAAAGTCAAATACATTCTACAAAGCTAATTGAGTCAAAAGAAAGTCAAACGCATTCAAACAAAGCTTTTTGAATCAAATAACAGTAAAATACATTCTACAAAGCTAATTGAATCAAATGAAAGTCAAACACATTAAAACAAAGCTATTTAAATCAAATGAGAGTCAAATACATTCACACAAAGCTAATTAAGTAAAATAAAAGTCAAATGCATTCTACAAAGCTAATTGAATCAAATGAAAGTCAAACACATTCAAACAAAGCTATTTGAATCAAATGAAAGTCAAACACACTCAAACAAAGTTATTTAAATCAAATGAAAGTGAAATGCATTCTACAAAGCTAATTGAATCAAATGAAAGTCAAACACATTCAAACAAAGTTATTTAAATCAAATGAAAGTGAAATGCAATCTACAAAGCCAATTGAATCAAATGAAAGTCAAACACATTCAAACAAAGCTATTTGAATCAAATGAGAGTTAAATATATTTAAACAAAGCTATTTGAATCAAATGAAAGTCAAATACATTCTACAAAGCTAATTGAATCAAATGAATGTCAAACACATTCAGACAAAGATATTTGAATCAAATGAGAGTTAAATATATTTAAACAAAGCTATTTGAATCAAATGAAATTCAAATACATTCTACAAAGCTAATTGAATCAAATGAATATCAAACACATTCAAACAAAGCTATTTGAATCAAATGAAAGTCAAATACATTCTACAAAGCTAATTGAGTCAAAAGAAAGTCAAACACATTAAAACAAAGCTATTTAAATCAAATGAGAGTAAAATACATTCACACAAAGCTAATTAAATCAAATAAAAGTCAAATACATTCTACAAAGCTAATTGAATCAAATGAAAGTCAAACACATTCAAACAAAGCTATTTGAATCAAATGAAATTCAAATACATTCTACAAAGCTAATTGAATCAAAAGAAAGTCAAACGCATTCAAACAAAGCTATTTGAATCAAATAACAGTAAAATACATTCTACAAAGCTAATTGAATCAAATGAAAGTCAAACACATTAAAACAAAGCTATTTAAATCAAATGAGAGTAAAATACATTCACACAAAGCTAATTAAATCAAATAAAAGTCAAATACATTCTACAAAGCTAATTGAATCAAATGAAAGTCAAACACATTCAAACAAAGCTATTTGAATCAAATGAAATTCAAATCTATTCTACAAAGCTAATTGAATCAAAAGAAAGTCAAACGCATTCAAACAAAGCTATTTGAATCAAATAACAGTCAAATACATTCTACAAAGCTAATTGAATCAAATTAAAGTCAAACACATTCAAACAAAGCTATTTGAATCAAATGAGAGTCAAATACATTCACACAAAGCTAATTAAATCAAACATAGCTATTTGAATCAAATGAAAGTCAAACACATTCAAACAAAGTTATTTAAATCAAATGAAAGTGAAATGCATTCTACAAAGCTAATTGAATCAAATGAAAGTCAAACACATTTAAACAAAGCTATTTGAATCAAATGAAAGTCAAACACATTCAATCAAAGTTATTTAAATCAAATGAAAGTGAAATGCATTCTACAAAGCTAATTGAATCAAATGAAAGTCAAACACATTCAAACAAAGTTATTTAAATCAAATGAAAGTGAAATGCAATCTACAAAGCCAATTGAATCAAATGAAAGTCAAACACATTCAAACAAAGCTATTTGAATCAAATGAGAGTTAAATATATTTAAACAAAGCTATTTGAATCAAATGAAAGTCAAATACATTCTACAAAGCTAATTGAATCAAATGAATGTCAAACACATTCAAACAAAGATATTTGAATCAAATGAGTGTTAAATATATTTAAACAAAGCTATTTGAATCAAATGAAATTCAAATACATTCTACAAAGCTAATTGAATCAAATGAATGTCAAACACATTCAAACAAAGCTATTTGAATCAAATGAAAGTCAAATACATTCTACAAAGCTAATTGAGTCAAAAGAAAGTCAAACGCATTCAAACAAAGCTATTTGAATCAAATAACAGTAAAATACATTCTACAAAGCTAATTGAATCAAATGAAAGTCAAACACATTAAAACAAAGCTATTTAAATCAAATGAGAGTCAAATACATTCACACAAAGCTAATTAAGTCAAATAAAAGTCAAATGCATTCTACAAAGCTAATTGAATCAAATGAAAGTCAAACACATTCAAACAAAGCTATTTGAATCAAGTGAAAGTCAAACACACTCAAACAAAGTTATTTAAATCAAATGAAAGTGAAATGCATTCTACAAAGCTAATTGAATCAAATGAAAGTCAAACACATTCAAACAAAGTTATTTAAATCAAATGAAAGTGAAATGCAATCTACAAAGCCAATTGAATCAAATGAAAGTCAAACACATTCAAACAAAGTTATTTGAATCAAATGAGAGTTAAATATATTTAAACAAAGCTATTTGAATCAAATGAAAGTCAAATACATTCTACAAAGCTAATTGAATCAAATGAATGTCAAACACATTCAGACAAAGATATTTGAATCAAATGAGAGTTAAATATATTTAAACAAAGCTATTTGAATCAAATGAAATTCAAATACATTCTACAAAGCTAATTGAATCAAAGGAATGTCAAACACATTCAAACAAAGCTATTTGAATCAAATGAAAGTCAAATACATTCTACAAAGCTAATTGAATCAAAAGAAAGTCAAACACATTAAAACATAGCTATTTAAATCAAATGAGAGTAATATACATTCACACAAAGCTAATTAAATCAAATAAAAGTCAAATACATTCTACAAAGCTAATTGAATCAAATGAAAGTCAATCACATTCAAACAAAGCTATTTGAATCAAATAAAATTCAAATACATTCTACAAAGCTAATTGAATCAAAAGAAAGTCAAACGCATTCAAATAAAGCTATTTGAATCAAATAACAGTAAAATACATTCTACAAAGCTAATTGAATCAAATGAAAGTCAAACACATTAAAACAAAGCTATTTAAATCAAATGAGAGTAAAATACATTCACACAAAGCTAATTAAATCAAATAAAAGTCAAATACATTCTACAAAGCTAATTGAATCAAATGAAAGTCAAACACATTCAAACAAAGCTATTTGAATCAAATGAAATTCAAATCTATTCTACAAAGCTAATTGAATCAAAAGAAAGTCAAACGCATTCAAACAAACCTATTTGAATCAAATAACAGTCAAATACATTCTACAAAGCTAATTGAATCAAATTAAAGTCAAACACATTCAAACAAAGCTATTTGAATCAAATGAGAGTCAAATACATTCACACAAAGCTAATTAAATCAAATAAAAGTCAAATACATTCTACAAAGCTAATTGAATCAAATGAAAGTCAAACACATTCAAACAAAGCTATTTGAATCAAATGAAAGTCAAACACATTCAAACAAAGTTATTTAAATCAAATGAAAGTGAAATGCATTCTACAAAGCTAATTGAATCAAATGAAAGTCAAACACATTTAAACAAAGCTATTTGAATCAAATGAAAGTCAAACACATTCAATCAAAGTTATTTAAATCAAATGAAAGTGAAATGCATTCTACAAAGCTAATTGAATCAAATGAAAGTCAAACACATTCAAACAAAGTTATTTAAATCAAATGAAAGTGAAATGCAATCTACAAAGCCAATTGAATCAAATGAAAGTCAAACACATTCAAACAAAGCTATTTGAATCAAATGAGAGTTAAATATATTTAAACAAAGCTATTTGAATCAAATGAAAGTCAAATACATTCTACAAAGCTAATTGAATCAAATGAATGTCAAACACATTCAGACAAAGTTATTTGAATCAAATGAGAGTTAAATATATTTAAACAAAGCTATTTGAATCAAATGAAATTCAAATACATTCTACAAAGCTAATTGAATCAAATGAATGTCAAACACATTCAAACAAAGCTATTTGAATCAAATGAAAGTCAAATACATTCTACAAAGCTAATTGAGTCAAAAGAAAGTCAAACGTATTCAAACAAAGCTATTTGAATCAAATAACAGTAAAATACATTCTACAAAGCTAATTGAATCAAATGAAAGTCAAACACATTATAACAAAGCTATTTAAATCAAATGAGAGTCAAATACATTCACACAAAGCTAATTAAGTCAAATAAAAGTCAAATGCATTCTACAAAGCTAATTGAATCAAATGAAAGTCAAACATATTCAAACAAAGCTATTTGAATCAAATGAAAGTCAAACACACTCAAACAAAGTTATTTAAATCAAATGAAAGTGAAATGCATTCTACAAAGCTAATTGAATCAAATGAAAGTCAAACACATTCAAACAAAGTTATTTAAATCAAATGAAAGTGAAATGCAATCTACAAAGCCAATTGAATCAAATGAAAGTCAAACACATTCAAACAAAGCTATTTGAATCAAATGAGAGTCAAATACATTCACACAAAGCTAATTAAATCAAATTAAAGTCAAATACATTCTACAAAGCTAATTGAATCAAATGAAAGTCAAACACATTTAAACAAAGCTATTTGAATCAAATGAAAGTCAAACACATTCAATCAAAGTTATTTAAATCAAAAGAAAGTGAAATGCATTCTACAAAGCTAATTGAATCAAATGAAAGTCAAACACATTCAAACAAAGTTATTTAAATGAAATGAAAGTGAAATGCAATCTACAAAGCCAATTGAATCAAATGAAAGTCAAACACATTCAAACAAAGCTATTTGAATCAAATGAGAGTTAAATATATTTAAACAAAGCTATTTGAATCAAATGAAAGTCAAATACATTCTACAAAGCTAATTGAATCAAATGAATGTCAAACACATTCAGACAAAGTTATTTGAATCAAATGAGAGTTAAATATATTTAAACAAAGCTATTTGAATCAAATGAAATTCAAATACATTCTACAAAGCTAATTGAATCAAATGAATGTCAAACACATTCAAACAAAGCTATTTGAATCAAATGAAAGTAAAATACATTATACAAAGCTATTTGAGTCAAAAGAAAGTCAAACACATTAAAACAAAGCTATTTAAATCAAATGAGAGTAAAATACATTCACACAAAGCTAATTAAATCAAATAAAAGTCAAATACATTCTACAAAGCTAATTGAATCAAATGAAAGTCAAACACATTCAAACAAAGCTATTTGAATCAAATGAAATTCAAATACATTCTACAAAGCTAATTGAATCAAAAGAAAGTCAAACGCATTCAAACAAAGCTATTTGAATCAAATAATAGTAAAATACATTCTACAAAGCTAATTGAATCAAATGAAAGTCAAACACATTAAAACAAAGCTATTTAAATCAAATGAGAGTAAAATACATTCACACAAAGCTAATTAAATCAAATAAAAGTCAAATACATTCTACAAAGCTAATTGAAATAAATGAAAGTCAAACACATTCAAACAAAGCTATTTGAATCAAATGAAATTCAAATCTATTCTACAAAGCTAATTGAATCAAAAGAAAGTCAAACGCATTCAAACAAAGCTATTTGAATCAAATAATAGTCAAATACATTCTACAAAGCTAATTGAATCAAATTAAAGTCAAACACATTCAAACAAAGCTATTTGAATCAAATGAGAGTCAAATACATTCACACAAAGCTAATTAAATCAAATTAAAGTCAAATACATTCTACAAAGCTAATTGAATCAAATGAAAGTCAAACACATTCAAACAAAGCTATTTGAATCAAATGAAAGTCAAACACATTCAAACAAAGTTATTTAAATCAAATGAAAGTGAAATGCATTCTACAAAGCTAATTGAATCAAATGAAAGTCAAACACATTTAAACAAAGCTATTTGAATCAAATGAAAGTCAAACACATTCAATCAAAGTTATTTAAATCAAATGAAAGTGAAATGCATTCTACAAAGCTAATTGAATCAAATGAAAGTCAAACACATTCAAACAAAGTTATTTAAATCAAATGAAAGTGAAATGCAATCTACAAAGCCAATTGAATCAAATGAAAGTCAAACACATTCAAACAAAGCTATTTGAATCAAATGACAGTTAAATATATTTAAACAAAGCTATTTGAATCAAATGAATGTCAAATACATTCTACAAAGCTAATTGAATCAAATGAATGTCAAACACATTCAGACAAAGTTTTTTGAATCAAATGAGAGTTAAATATATTTAAACAAAGCTATTTGAATCAAATGAAATTCAAATACATTCTACAAAGCTAATTGAATCAAATGAATGTCAAACACATTCAAACAAAGCTATTTGAATCAAATGAAAGTCAAATACATTCTACAAAGCTAATTGAGTCAAAAGAAAGTCAAACGCATTCAAACAAAGCTATTTGAATCAAATAACAGTAAAATACATTCTACAAAGCTAATTGAATCAAATGAAAGTCAAACACATTATAACAAAGCTATTTAAATCAAATGAGAGTCAAATACATTCACACAAAGCTAATTAAGTCAAATAAAAGTCAAATGCATTCTACAAAGCTAATTGAATCAAATGAAAGTCAAACATATTCAAACAAAGCTATTTGAATCAAATGAAAGTCAAACACACTCAAACAAAGTTATTTAAATCAAATGAAAGTGAAATGCATTCTACAAAGCTAATTGAATCAAATGAAAGTCAAACACATTCAAACAAAGTTATTTAAATCAAATGAAAGTGAAATGCAATCTACAAAGCCAATTGAATCAAATCAAAGTCAAACACATTCAAACAAAGCTATTTGAATTAAATGAGAGTCAAATACATTCACACAAAGCTAATTAAATCAAATAAAAGTCAAACACATTCAAACAAAGCTATTTGAATCAAATAACAGTAAAATACATTCTACAAAGCTAATTGAATCAAATGAAAGTCAAACACATTATAACAAAGCTATTTAAATCAAATGAGAGTCAAATACATTCACACAAAGCTAATTAAGTCAAATAAAAGTCAAATGAGTTCTACAAAGCTAATTGAATCAAATGAAAGTCAAACACATTTAAACAAAGCTAGTTGAATCAAATGAAAGTCAAACACATTCAATCAAAGTTATTTAAATCAAATGAAAGTGAAATGCATTCTACAAAGCTAATTGAATCAAATGAAAGTCAAACACATTCAAACAAAGTTATTTAAATCAAATGAAAGTGAAATGCAATCTACAAAGCCAATTGAATCAAATGAAAGTCAAACACATTCAAACAAAGCTATTTGAATCAAATGAGAGTTAAATATATTTAAACAAAGCTATTTGAATCAAATGAAAGTCAAATACATTCTACAAAGCTAATTGAATCAAATGAATGTCAAACACATTCAGACAAAGATATTTGAATCAAATGAGAGTTAAATATATTTAAACAAAGCTATTTGAATCAAATGAAATTCAAATACATTCTACAAAGCTAATTGAATCAAATGAATGTCAAACACATTCAAACAAAGCTATTTGAATCAAATGAAAGTCAAATACATTCTACAAAGCTAATTGAGTCAAAAGAAAGTCAAACGCATTCAAACAAAGCTATTTGAATCAAATAACAGTAAAATACATTCTACAAAGCTAATTGAATCAAATGAAAGTCAAACACATTATAACAAAGCTATTTAAATCAAATGAGAGTCAAATACATTCACACAAAGCTAATTAAGCCAAATAAAAGTCAAATGCATTCTACAAAGCTAATTGAATCAAATGAAAGTCAAACATATTCAAACAAAGCTATTTGAATCAAATGAAAGTCAAACACACTCAAACAAAGTTATTTAAATCAAATGAAAGTGAAATGCATTCTACAAAGCTAATTGAATCAAATGAAAGTCAAACACATTCAAACAAAGTTATTTAAATCAAATGAAAGTGAAATGCAATCTACAAAGCCAATTGAATCAAATGAAAGTCAAACACATTCAAACAAAGCTATTTGAATCAAATGAAAGTCAAATACATTCACACAAAGCTAATTAAATCAAATAAAAGTCAAATACATTCTACAAAGCTAATTGAATCAAATGAAAGTCAATCACATTTAAACAAAGCTATTTGAATCAAATGAAAGTCAAACACATTCAATCAAAGTTATTTAAATCAAAAGAAAGTGAAATGCATTCTACAAAGCTAATTGAATCAAATGAAAGTCAAACACATTCAAACAAAGTTATTTAAATCAAATGAAAGTGAAATGCATTCTACAAAGCTAATTGAATCAAATGAAAGTCAAACACATTCAAACAAAGTTATTTAAATCAAATGAAAGTGAAATGCAATCTACAAAGCCAATTGAATCAAATGAAAGTCAAACACATTCAAACAAAGCTATTTAAATCAAATGAGAGTCAAATACATTCACACAAAGCTAATTAAATCAAATAAAAGTCAAATACATTCTACAAAGCTAATTGAATCAAATGAAAGTCAAACACATTTAAACAAAGCTATTTGAATCAAATGAAAGTCAAACACATTCAATCAAAGTTATTTAAATCAAAAGAAAGTGAAATGCATTCTACAAAGCTAATTGAATCAAATGAAAGTCAACCACATTCAAACAAAGTTATTTAAATGAAATGAAAGTGAAATGCAATCTACAAAGCCAATTGAATCAAATGAAAGTTAAACACATTCAAACAAAGCTATTTGAATCAAATGAGAGTTAAATATTTTGAAACAAAGCTATTTGAATCAAATGAAAGTCAAATACATTCTACAAAGCTAATTGAATCAAATGAATGTCAAACACATTCAAACAAAGTTATTTGAATCAAATGAGAGTTAAATATATTTAAACAAAGCTATTTGAATCAAATGAAAGTCAAACACATTCTACAAAGCTAATTGAATCAAATGAATGTCAAACACATTCAAACAAAGCTATTTGAATCAAATGAAAGTCAAATACATTCTACAAAGCTAATTGAGTCAAAAGAAAGTCAAACGCATTCAAACAAAGCTATTTGAATCAAATAACAGTAAAATACATTCTACAAAGCTAATTTAATCAAATGAAAGTCAAACACATTAAAACAAAGCTATTTAAATCAAATGAGAGTAAAATACATTCACACAAAGCTAATTAAATCAAATAAAAGTCAAATACATTCTACAAAGCTAATTGAATCAAATGAAAGTCAAACACATTCAAACAAAGCTATTTGAATCAAATGACATTCAAATACATTCTACAAAGCTAATTGAATCAAAAGAAAGTCAAACGCATTCAAACAAAGCTATTTGAATCAAATAACAGTCAAATACATTCTACAAAGCTAATTGAATCAAATTAAAGTCAAACACATTCAAACAAAGCTATTTGAATCAAATGAGAGTCAAATACATTCACACAAAGCTAATTAAATAAAAAAAAAGTCAAATACATTCTACAAAGCTAATTGAATCAAATGAAAGTCAAACACATTCAAACAAAGCTATTTGAATCAATTGAAAGTCAAACACATTCAAACAAAGTTATTTAAATCAAATGAAAGTGAAATGCATTCTACAAAGCTAATTGAATCAAATGAAAGTCAAACACATTTAAACAAAGCTATTTGAATCAAATGAAAGTCAAACACATTCAATCAAAGTTATTTAAATCAAATGAAAGTAAAATGCATTCTACAAAGCTAATTGAATCAAATGAAAGTCAAACACATTCAGACAAAGTTATTTAAATTAAATGAAAGTGAAATGCAATCTACAAAGCCAATTGAATCAAATAAAAGTCAAACACATTCAAACAAAGCTATTTGAATCAAATGAGAGTCAAATACATTCACACAAAGCTAATTAAATCAAATAAAAGTCAAATACATTTAAAAAGCTAATTGAATCAAATGAAAGTCAAACACATTTCAACAAAGCTATTTGAATCAAATGAAAGTCAAACACATTCAATCAAAGTTATTTAAATCAAAAGAAAGTGAAATGCAATCTACAAAGCCAATTGAATCAAATGAAAGTCAAACACGTTCAAACAAAGCTATTTGAATCAAATGAGAGTCAAATACATTCACACAAAGCTAATTAAATCAAATAAAAGTCAAATACATTCTACAAAGCTAATTGAATCAAATGAAAGTCAAACACATTCAAACAAAGCTATTTGAATCAAATGAAATTCAAATACATTCTACAAAGCTAATTGAATCAAAAGAAAGTCAAACGCATTCAAACAAAGCTATTTGAATCAAATAACAGTCAAATACATTCTACAAAGCTAATTGAATCAAATTAAAGTCAAACACATTCAAACAAAGCTATTTGAATCAAATGAGAGTCTAATACATTCACACAAAGCTAATTAAATCAAATAAAAGTCAAATACATTCTACAAAGCTAATTGAGTCAAAAGAAAGTCAAACGCATTCAAACAAAGCTATTTGAATCAAATAACAATAAAATACATTCTACAAAGCTAATTGAATCAAATGAAAGTCAAACACATTAAAACAAAGCAATTTAAATCAAATGAGAGTCAAATACATTCACACAAAGCTAATTAAGTCAAATAAAAGTCAAATGCATTCTACAAAGCTAATTGAATCAAATGAAAGTCAAACATATTCAAACAAAGCTATTTGAATCAAATGAAAGTCAAACACACTCAAACAAAGTTATTTAAATCAAATGAAAGTGAAATGCATTCTACAAAGCTAATTGAATCAAATGAAAGTCAAACACATTCAAACAAAGTTATTTAAATCAAATGAAAGTGAAATGCAATCTACAAAGCCAATTGAATCAAATGAAAGTCAAACACATTCAAACAAAGCTATTTGAATCAAATGAGAGTCAAATACATTCACACAAAGCTAATTAAATCAAATAAAAGTCAAATACATTTAAAAAGCTAATTGAATCAAATGAAAGTCAAACACATTTCAACAAAGCTATTTGAATCAAATGAAAGTCAAACACATTCAATCAAAGTTATTTAAATCAAAAGAAAGTGAAATGCAATCTACAAAGCCAATTGAATCAAATGAAAGTCAAACACATTCAAACAAAGCTATTTGAATCAAATGAGAGTCAAATACATTCACACAAAGCTAATTAAATCAAATAAAAGTCAAATACATTCTACAAAGCTAATTGAATCAAATGAAAGTCAAACACATTCAAACAAAGCTATTTGAATCAAATGAAATTCAAATACATTCTACAAAGCTAATTGAATCAAAAGAAAGTCAAACGCATTCAAACACAGCTATTTGAATCAAATAACAGTCAAATACATTCTACAAAGCTAATTGAATCAAATTAAAGTCAAACACATTCAAACAAAGCTATTTGAATCAAATGAGAGTCTAATACATTCACACAAAGCTAATTAAATCAAATAAAAGTCAAATACATTCTACAAAGCTAATTGAATCAAATGAAAGTCAAACGCATTCAAACAAAGCTATTTGAATCAAATAACAATAAAATACATTCTACAAAGCTAATTGAATCAAATGAAAGTCAAACACATTAAAACAAAGCAATTTAAATCAAATGAGAGTCAAATACATTCACACAAAGCTAATTAAGTCAAATAAAAGTCAAATGCATTCCACAAAGCTAATTGAATCAAATGAAAGTCAAACATATTCAAACAAAGCTATTTGAATCAAATGAAAGTCAAACACACTCAAACAAAGTTATTTAAGTCAAATGAAAGTGAAATGCATTCTACAAAGCTAATTGAATCAAATGAAAGTCAAACACATTCAAACAAAGTTATTTAAATCAAATGAAAGTGAAATGCAATCTACAAAGACAATTGAATCAAATGAAAGTCAAACACATTCAAACAAAGCTATTTGAATCAAATGAGAGTCAAATACATTCACACAAAGCTAATTAAATCAAATAAAAGTCAAATACATTCTACAAAGCTAATTGAATCAAATGAAAGTCAAACACATTTCAACAAAGCTATTTGAATCAAATGAAAGTCAAACACATTCAATCAAAGTTATTTAAATCAAAAGAAAGTGAAATGCAATCTACAAAGCCAATTGAATCAAATGAAAGTCAAACACATTCAAACAAAGCTATTTGAATCAAATGAGAGTCAAATACATTCACACAAAGCTAATTAAATCAAATAAAAGTCAAATACATTCTACAAAGCTAATTGAATCAAATGAAAGTCAAACACATTCAAACAAAGCTATTTGAATCAAATGAAATTCAAATACATTCTACAAAGCTAATTGAATCAAAAGAAAGTCAAACGCATTCAAACACAGCTATTTGAATCAAATAACAGTCAAATACATTCTACAAAGCTAATTGAATCAAATTAAAGTCAAACACATTCAAACAAAGCTATTTGAATCAAATGAGAGTCTAATACATTCACACAAAGCTAATTAAATCAAATAAAAGTCAAATACATTCTACAAAGCTAATTGAATCAAATGAAAGTCAAACGCATTCAAACAAAGCTATTTGAATCAAATAACAATAAAATACATTCTACAAAGCTAATTGAATCAAATGAAAGTCAAACACATTAAAACAAAGCAATTTAAATCAAATGAGAGTCAAATACATTCACACAAAGCTAATTAAGTCAAATAAAAGTCAAATGCATTCCACAAAGCTAATTGAATCAAATGAAAGTCAAACATATTCAAACAAAGCTATTTGAATCAAATGAAAGTCAAACACACTCAAACAAAGTTATTTAAGTCAAATGAAAGTGAAATGCATTCTACAAAGCTAATTGAATCAAATGAAAGTCAAACACATTCAAACAAAGTTATTTAAATCAAATGAAAGTGAAATGCAATCTACAAAGACAATTGAATCAAATGAAAGTCAAACACATTCAAACAAAGCTATTTGAATCAAATGAGAGTCAAATACATTCACACAAAGCTAATTAAATCAAATAAAAGTCAAATACATTCTACAAAGCTAATTGAATCAAATGAAAGTTAAACATATTTCAACAAAGCTATTTGAATCAAATGAAAGTCAAACACATTCAATCAAAGTTATTTAAATCAAAAGAAAGTGAAATGCAATCTACAAAGCCAATTGAATCAAATGAAAGTCAAACACATTCAAACAAAGCTATTTGAATCAAATGAGAGTCAAATACATTCACACAAAGCTAATTAAATCAAATAAAAGTCAAATAAATTCTACAAAGCTAATTGAATCAAATGAAAGTCAAACACATTCAAACAAAGCTATTTGAATCAAATGAAATTCAAATACATTCTACAAAGCTAATTGAATCAAAAGAAAGTCAAACGCATTCAAACAAAGCTATTTGAATCAAATAACAGTCAAATACATTCTACAAAGCTAATTGAATCAAATTATAGTCAAACACATTCAAACAAAGCTATTTGAATCAAATGAGAGTCAAATACATTCACACAAAGCTAATTAAATCAAATAAAAGTCAAATACATTCTACAAAGCTAATTGAATCAAATGAAAGTCAAACACATTCAAACAAAGCTATTTGAATCAAATGAAAGTCAAACACATTCAAACAAAGTTATTTAAATAAAATGAAAGTGAAATGCATTCTACAAAGCTAATTGAATCAAATGAAAGTCAAACACATTTAAACAAAGCTATTTGAATCAAATGAAAGTCAAACACATTCAATCAAAGTTATTTAAATCAAATGAAAGTAAAATGCATTCTACAAAGCTAATTGAATCAAATGAAAGTCAAACACATTCAAACAAAGTTATTTAAATCAAATGAAAGTGAAATGCAATCTACAAAGCCAATTGAATCAAATGAAAGTCAAACACATTCAAACAAAGCTATTTGAATCAAATGAGAGTTAAATATATTTAAACAAAGCTATTTGAATCAAATGAAAGTCAAATACATTCTACAAAGCTAATTGAATCAAATGAATGTCAAACACATTCAGACAAAGTTATTTGAATCAAATGAGAGTTAAATATATTTAAACAAAGCTATTTGAATCAAATGAAATTCAAATACATTCTACAAAGCTAATTGAATCAAATGAATGTCAAACACATTCAAACAAAGCTATTTGAATCAAATGAAAGTCAAATACATTCTACAAAGCTAATTGAGTCAAAAGAAAGTCAAATGCATTTAAACAAAGCTATTTGAATCAAATAACAGTAAAATACATTCTACAAAGCTAATTGAATCAAATGAAAGTCAAACACATTAAAGCAAAGCTATTTAAATCAAATGAGAGTCAAATACATTCACATAAAGCTAATTAAGTCAAATAAAAGTCAAATGCATTCTACAAAGCTATTTGAATCAAATGAAAGTCAAACACACTTAAACAAAGTTATTTAAATCAAATGAAAGTGAAATGCATTCTACAAAGCTAATTGAATCAAATGAAAGTCAAACACATTCAAACAAAGTTATTTAAATCAAATGAAAGTGAAATGCAATCTACAAAGCCAATTGAATCAAATGAAAGTCAAACACATTCAAACAAAGCTATTTGAATCAAATGAGATTCAAATACATTCACACAAAGCTAATTAAATCAATTAAAAGTCAAATACATTCTACAAAGCTAATTGAATCAAATGAAAGTCAAACACATTCAAACAAAGCTATTTGAATCAAATGAAAGTGAAACACATTCAAACAAAGTTATTTAAATCAAATGAAAGTGAAATGCATTCTGCAAAGCTAATTGAATCAAATGAAAGTCAAACACATTCAAACAAAGTTATTTAAATCAAATGAAAGTGAAATGCAATCTACAAAGCCAATTGAATCAAATGAAAGTCAAACACATTCAAACAAAGCTATTTGAATCAAATGAGAGTTAAATATATTTAAACAAAGCTATTTGAATCAAATGAAAGTCAAATACATTCTACAAAGCTAATTGAATCAAATGAATGTCAAACACATTCAATAAAAGTTATTTGAATCAAATGAGAGTTAAATATATTTAAACAAAGCTATTTGAATCAAATGAAATTCAAATACATTCTACAAAGCTAATTGAATCAAATGAATGTCAAACACATTCAAACAAAGCTATTTGAATCAAATGAAAGTCAAATACATTCTACAAAGCTAATTGAGTCAAAAGAAAGTCTAACGCATTCAAACAAAGCTATTTGAATCAAATAACAGTAAAATACATTCTACAAAGCTAATTGAATCAAATGAAAGTCAAACACATTAAAACAAAGCTATTTAAATCAAATGAGAGTAAAATACATTCACACAAAGCTAATTAAATCAAATAAAAGTCAAATACATTCTACAAAGCTAATTGAATCAAATGAAAGTCAAACACATTCAAACAAAGCTATTTGAATAAAATGAAATTCAAATACATTCTACAAAGCTAATTGAATCAAAAGAAAGTCAAACGCATTCAAACAAAGCTATTTGAATCAAATAACAGTCAAATACATTCTACAAAGCTAATTGAATCAAATTAAAGTCAAACACATTCAAACAAAGCTATTTGAATCAAATGAGAGTCAAATACATTCACACAAAGCTAATTAAATCAAATAAAAGTTAAATACATTCTACAAAGCTAATTGAATCAAATGAAAGCAAACACATTCAAACAAAGCTAATTGAATCAACTGAAAGTCAAACACATTCAAACAAAGTTATTTAAATCAAATGAAAGTGAAATGCAATCTACAAAGCCAATTGAATCAAATGAAAGTCAAACACATTCAAACAAAGCTATTTGAATCAAATGAAAGTCAAACACATTCAAACAAAGTTATTTAAATCAAATGAAAGTGAAATGCAATCTACAAAGCCAATTGAATCAAATGAAAGTCAAACACATTCAAACAAAGCTATTTGAATCAAATGAGAGTTAAATATATTTAAACAAAGCTATTTGAATCAAATGAAAGTCAAATACATTCTACAAAGCTAATTGAATCAAATGAATGTCAAACACATTCAAACAAAGTTATTTGAATCAAATGAGAGTTAAATACATTCTTCAAAGCTAATTGAGTCAAAAGAAAGTCAAACGCATTCAAACAAAGCTATTTGAATCAAATAACAGTAAAATACATTCTACAAAGCTAATTGAATCAAATGAAAGTCAAACACATTAAAACAAAGCTATTTAAATCAAATGAGAGTCAAATACATTCACACAAAGCTAATTAAGTCAAATAAAAGTCAAATGCATTCTACAAAGCTAATTGAATCAAATGAAAGTCAAACACATTCAAACAAAGCTATTTGAATCAATTGAATGTCAAACACACTCAAACAAAGTTATTTAAATCAAATGAAAGTGAAATGCATTCTACAAAGCGAATTGAATCAAATGAAAGTAAAAAACATTCAAACAAATCTATTTGAATCAAATGAGAGTCAAATGCATTCAAACAAAGCTATTTGAATCAAATGAAAGTCAAATACATTCTACAAAGCAAATTGAATCAAAAGAAAGTCAAACTCATTCAAACAAAGCTATTTGAATCAAATAGCAGTGAAATACATTCTACAAAGCTAATTGAATCAAATGAAAGTCAAACACATTCAAACAAAGCTATTTGAATCAAATGAAAGTCAAACACACTCAAACAAAGTTATTTAAATCAAATGAAAGTGAAATGCATTCTACAAAGCGAATTGAATCAAATGAAAGTCAAAAACATTCAAACAAATCTATTTGAATCAAATGAGAGTCAAATGCATTCAAACAAAGCTATTTGAATCAAATGAAAGTCAAATACATTCTACAAAGCAAATTGAATCAAAAGAAAGTCAAACGCATTCAAACAAAGCTATTTGAATCAAATAGCAGTGAAATACATTCTACAAAGCTAATTGAATCAAATGAAAGTCAAACACATTCAAACAAAGCTATTTGAATCAAATGAGAGTCAAATACATTCCCACAAAACTAATTAAATCAAATAAAAGTCAAATACATTCTACAAAGCTAATTAAATCAAATGAAAGTCAAACACATTCAAACAAAGCTATTTGAATCAAATGAAATTCAAATACATTCTACAAAGCTAATTGAATCAAAAGAAAGTCAAACGCATTCAAACAAAGCTATTTGAATCAAATAACAGTCAAATACATTCTACAAAGCTAATTGAATCAAATTAAAGTCAAACACATTCAAACAAAGCTATTTGAATCAAATGAGAGTCAAATACATTCACACAAAGCTAATTAAATCAAATAAAAGTTAAATACATTCTACAAAGCTAATTGAATCAAATGAAAGCAAACACATTCAAACAAAGCTAATTGAATCAACTGAAAGTCAAACACATTCAAACAAAGTTATTTAAATCAAATGAAAGTGAAATGCAATCTACAAAGCCAATTGAATCAAATGAAAGTCAAACACATTCAAACAAAGCTATTTGAATCAAATGAAAGTCAAACACATTCAAACAAAGTTATTTAAATCAAATGAAAGTGAAATGCAATCTACAAAGCCAATTGAATCAAATGAAAGTCAAACACATTCAAACAAAGCTATTTGAATCAAATGAGAGTTAAATATATTTAAACAAAGCTATTTGAATCAAATGAAAGTCAAATACATTCTACAAAGCTAATTGAATCAAATGAATGTCAAACACATTCAAACAAAGTTATTTGAATCAAATGAGAGTTAAATACATTCTACAAAGCTAATTGAGTCAAAAGAAAGTCAAACGCATTCAAACAAAGCTATTTGAATCAAATAACAGTAAAATACATTCTACAAAGCTAATTGAATCAAATGAAAGTCAAACACATTAAAACAAAGCTATTTAAATCAAATGAGAGTCAAATACATTCACACAAAGCTAATTAAGTCAAATAAAAGTCAAATGCATTCTACAAAGCTAATTGAATCAAATGAAAGTCAAACACATTCAAACAAAGCTATTTGAATCAAATGAAAGTCAAACACACTCAAACAAAGTTATTTAAATCAAATGAAAGTGAAATGCATTCTACAAAGCGAATTGAATCAAATGAAAGTCAAAAACATTCAAACAAATCTATTTGAATCAAATGAGAGTCAAATGCATTCAAACAAAGCTATTTGAATCAAATGAAAGTCAAATACATTCTACAAAGCAAATTGAATCAAAAGAAAGTAAAACTCATTCAAATAAAGCTATTTGAATCAAATAGCAGTGAAATACTTTCTACAAAGCTAATTGAATCAAATGAAAGTCAAACACATTCAAACAAAGCTATTTGAATCAAATGAAAGTCAAACACAATCAAACAAAGTTATTTAAATCAAATGAAAGTGAAATGCATTCTACAAAGCGAATTGAATCAAATGAAAGTCAAAAACATTCAAACAAATCTATTTGAATCAAATGAGAGTCAAATGCATTCAAACAAAGCTATTTGAATCAAATGAAAGTCAAATACATTCTACAAAGCAAATTGAATCAAAAGAAAGTCAAACGCATTCAAACAAAGCTATTTGAATCAAATAGCAGTGAAATACATTCTACAAAGCTAATTGAATCAAATGAAAGTCAAACACATTCAAACAAAGCTATTTGAATCAAATGAGAGTCAAATACATTCCCACAAAACTAATTAAATCAAATAAAAGTCAAATACATTCTACAAAGCAAATTGGATCAAATGAAAGTCAAACACATTCAAACAAAACTATTGGAATCGAAAGAAAGTCAAACACATTCAAACAAAGGTATTTGAATCAAATGAAAGTGAAATGCATTCTACAAAGCTAATTGAATCAAATGAAAGTCAAACACATTCAAACAAAGCTTTTTGAATCAAATGAGAGTCAAATATATTCATACAAAGCTATTTGAATCAAATAACAGTCAAATACATTCTACAAAGCTAATTGAATCAAATGAAAGTCAAACAAATTCAAACAAAGTTATTTAAATCAAATGAAAGTTAAATGCATTCTACAAAGCTAATTGAATCAAATGAAAGTCAAACACATTCATACAAAGTTATTTAAATCAAATGAAAGTGAAATGCATTCTACAAAGCTAATTGAATCAAATGAAAGTCTAACACATTCAAATAAAGCTAATTAAATCAAATAAAAGTGAAATGCATTCTACAAAGCAAATTGAATCAAATGAAAGTCAAACACATTCAAACAAAACTATTGGAATCGAATGAAAGTCAAACACATTCAAACAAAGTTATTTGAATCAAATGAAAGTGAAATGCATTTTACAAAGCTAATTGAATCAAATGAAAGTCAAACACATTCAAACAAAGTGTTCCGGGGTTTTCTGATGTCCTGCGGGAGAGTTACAATACCGAGACTGGAACCGGATGCCTGTACCTGCAAAACAACGGAGACTCCTTGGGGTGGGAGCTCCGCCTCCAACGGTCAAGTTAGTACCTGATTAAGGAGTAATTAATGCGGAAATTAAAGCGGTTTGGTCTCTCTAGGTGAGAGTGTTTAATGCGTAATCCGTGTGTTTTTCCGTGTTACCCCTCTTAATGAGGATTAAGGGGGGTATTTATAACCTCGGGAAGCGTGCCACTCTCTAGGTTTAGGGTAAACCTAGGGATGACTGGGCCTCTAAACAGGATTGGGCCTTGTTGGCTGATTTTCCCATGTGTCATGAGAAGGACACGTGGCGTGTCTCAATTGGTCCGTAGAGGACGTATCTGTGATTGACACGTGGCAGGCTCCTATTGGCCTACGTGAAGGACACGTGGCGGAACCTGGTTGGTCCACTTGTCAGACGGTGATTGGTGGATAAAAATCCCCTAATCATTTGCCCCTCACACGTGGCACGTGACTGGTCACGTGTCACCTGTGACAGGTGTCGCATGGTGACAGGCGACGGCCTGCTACAGGTGTCACCTTGCAAATGGCCGAGAGATTTTTCCCGCCCAAATTTTGAATTTGGAAGTGACCCTTTGCCTTCTCACTTTGCCTATATAAGGGAGTGCTGACTTCGGTCATTTTCACACTTGAGAATTTTGTGAGAGAACATTCGGACCCCTGAACTTGCTCTGACACTTTGGACCTTTTCTGCCTACCGCCTGCTCTGACAAGCCGTTTGCAAAGGATTTCAGAATTTCATCAATCGTCACTCGTTCAGGTAACCGTTGGTTCTCTTACTCTTAATTTTTTTTTTATTATTATTTTTTGAAATGGCACCATGGAAGCACACGACACGACCTAAGTTAGTGATCAGCCGGTCACCGGGGACGGCTGAATCTAGGACTAGGAGTGCCGCCTGCCCTTTTCTGGACCCATCTTTGCCCTTTATACAAAGTCCGACTGTATCTGTGTCTATGCAGAACGTGATGGCCAGAACAAAAAAGACTGCTAGGATCTCAAACTCGGACGGCTCCTCCCAAAGGGTGCCAATTAGTGAAACATCTGACCAGGCGCCAGATGTAGAAGTGAAGCAAAGCGGCTGTCAAGCCGACAGTTCTGAGGGAGGGGTCAAGGTGGTCCCTTCCCATTTTACAGTGGACATGTCTACATTTTCTCCTGCTCCCTCTAAGGGAGAGGAGGCGGGCCCCTCTGGGAGAGGGAAGGAGTCGTCCTCTTCGGACTCGTCAGAGGACGAGTCCGAGTCCAGTTCTTCTGGCCACGCTTCTCCAGGCACAAAAGAAAGAAACAGCCGCCTACAAGAGGCGAGGCTTTCTCATGCAGTTGAGAAGGGGGATAATTGGGCGGAGCCATCCGCCTCTTACCGAGAGGAAAACACCCCCTACTACTGCACGGTACCCCGGGGCCGGATCACGGCCATGCAAGACAAAGTGGAGAGCTTTATCGCTAACCACAAAATGGGCCCCGAATTTTTAATGTTCGTGCCGGATCCAGGAGACACAGTCGGCTATGTGGCGGCCATCAAGGCTGGACTGCGCTTCCCATTACATCCGGCTGTTCAGCGGATTTTGGATGGGTATGATTTGGGGTTATGGCAGTTATCCCCCAACTCTTGGGTCAACGTACTCGGCTATGTGGCCAGGTGCGAACTGCACGGGGTGGAGCCAAGCTTTGAGGCTTTCGCCCACATGAACTATCTCAGCCGGACCCCTAAGTCGGGCGGTACCGGCTGGTATCAATTGACGAGCCACAGGGGATACCTCATGACGAGAGGTAAGGCGAACAAGTGGAAGGATTGGCGGAACACCTTCCTTATTATTGAGGGTTCAGACACAGAGATGAACAAACGCTTTAACAGGTGGAACAGGAATCCGCCCCTTCTTGCAGGCGGCCGCAGCATGCCGCCTGTTCCCCCAAAGGCTAAAAAAGAGATCCTAGACAAAGGACTCTTCAAAGTAGAGTCTAGGGTGAACTCTACTTCAGGGGTACGAGAGCAAGTACCCCTACACTGCGTCCCGAGCTTCAAGTGGCTCTATGACGAGTACTTTTTGGCCGCCTGTGGCCTCAGCAGTCGGTGCTCTAGAGGTAGCCGGCCTGTCGAATACTTTTTTTTTCCACGCTTTGTTTACTTGGGACTTTTACTAATTTTGCTGTTTGTTTTTTGCAGCTGACGCCATGAGTAAAATCACAGCATCCAAGACTGCGGCGGCCATGTTGCGGGCCTCTATCATGCAACAGTCTTCTACCGACTCCCCCAACAAGGGGGACCCTTGGTGGGCTTCGAACCTCTTCCTCTTTTTGGAGTTGTCTTATGCATATACTAACTCCCCTTTTTTTTTTTTTTTTTAGTCGGGCACTCCAAGAGCTTCTTCCTCACAACAGCCGGACTCCAAGGCCCGGAGGACGACTGTTGCAAGCTCTCCTGGTTCTTCCAGGAAATAGGTGGCGGCTGAGAAGCAGCCGGCCACTCCTTCTAAAACTCTGGCGGGGCCGCCTAGAAGTATGGAAAATTCCTTGTAAAAATTTTTTTACACTTATTTCCTTCTTGACTAGGTCTAACCTGCTTTTTTATGCTTGATGCAGCCGGCCCTCAGGAGCCTGACTTGGTCGAGGTAGCCAAGTCTATGATCAAGGCGATTCCTCCATCTGAAAGGGAGGCGGTCAGGGGTGTCGGCACCCTTGACCTAGATGGGATTGCAGGGGTCCTTGCTGAGGTATACTTAGCATTTTTTTAGTATTTGAATTCCAGGACGCCTGTAATTTTTTTTTTTTTTTGCTTGGAAACTGACGCCTGTTTTCTCTTTACTTAGGCCCTGCTCCGAGTGAACGACCTTCGCAAGCCGCTTGATCGGAAGAACAAAGAGGTAAAGGCTGCAAAAGCTATGGCCGCCTCTGACTGTGATAAGGCAATGTTTCAAATTGCCCAAAATGAAGTTCTGACAATTGATATTCTTTATTATCAGGCGCAGGCTACCGCCGCTGTCCGGGCTCAGTTAGAGGCGGCCCAGAAGAGGAACAACGAGCTGGAGGCGACCGTCACCAACCTCAAGGCCGAGCTTAAACCTCTCCGCCAAAAGATGCTCTCATACGAAGCCTTGGAGAAATCATTGGCTAACGTAAAGGAACGCCTGGTGACCCAGGAGAAGAGTCTCACTAAGGAGCTCTCGGAGAAGGCCGAGCAAGAGAAGAAAGAGCTCGTCCGAGAGATGATGGAAGACTCTTCTCAGATCCAGCGCATGACCTGGAGCCGCCTCTTCCCCAGTGCCGACTTTGCCTCATGGGAAAAAACGTACCGCCAGTGTTCTGATACATATAATCAAGAGATCCTGGCGGTTGCTGAGGACGAGGCGTTTGAGGAGGCCTTGGAGGGGGAGCAGCCGATAGTGGCGCTTGTGCCGCTTGGGGGCAAGGCATCGAAGAAGGATGCAGCTGAAGCCGAGTCCAGCAAGAAGAGTGCTGACCAGGCGGAAGCTGCTAATGTTGAAGATCTGCCCCCTTCTTAAGCTTTTATGTCTTCTTTCACGGCCGGCGTGCCGTTTGCTTGTATTTACCCGGCCAGGGGGCCGGGGTTCTGAATATTTTGACTTCTTTTTAATGAATTTTTGTTTTGCTTCAAATTTGTCTAAGTATTGAATATTTGGTAATGAATTGTACACTATACCGACTGTTTTGCATGGCCGATTGTAGACAGGTACGGATGGTTAGTCACGCCGCCTATGCCCCTGGACGACTGGTTGTCTGTTTCCAAGCTAGGCGATCAGTCGGCCATTTATCCAATCGTTATTCGATTCGTTTAAAAGACTGGATCACCTTTAGGCAGGCGGTTCTGTCATTTGTAAAATTAACCAAGTAGGGAAAGGTTTTCTTGAGTTTTTAAGCTATAGGGAGTCTAGGACGACTGTTTCCTATCATAATCAGTGTGAATAGGTGTTGTATGAACTTTTAATTTCATACTAAAATTTTTAAGGGGTGACTAAGTAAATATGGCTCTTACCTAGTCGTCGAGTGATGAGTAGTAGAGGTATCAAGCGGTGGGTACCGGTTGTTCCCCTTTATTCGCCAATGTTTGTTGGCCATTAACTCATAAAATACCAACTGTTCTTATCCCAAGTAGTTCAGTCGGTCGGTTGACCCGGATGGTTATTGCGAACACTTGGTTGACGTGATTAGTCAGTTTAAGTGAGATATCCTTGTCCGGGAAACGGCTACGTGGTTGTCATGTTTAGACAGTTGTATAGGTGCCGTGTAATGATTTTATAGAACAATGTTCCACCCAAAAGGGAGCTGCTCTCTGCGACGAATTTCATCCGGATTGATGCCGTCGGACGCCTGCTATAATGCTGGGACAGGTCGAATTGAATTTTTATAATTTGATCAGTTGGCTTGGTGCCTGGTCTGATCATTTGTTTTTTATAGTTCTTGGTGAACTGTATTATGTGGGGGTAGCCGGTTGAGTGAAACAAGCGGCGTGCCCCTCATAAATTAAACATAGAGAGTGGCCGACTGTTTGTCAGTTGGCATGCCCCTCTTAAAATAAAAATGAATGTAAACATGGAGAGTAGCCGACTGTTTGTCAGTTGGCATGCCCCTCTTAATACAAAATTGAATATTAAGTATGCAAGCTTTATTCAAGTAGTCCTTGACTTTACTTTTTTCAAAAGAAATATTTCTTAAGATTATCTACGTTCCAAGTTCGAGGCAACGGTTTGCCGTCTGGTGTTTCCAGACGGTAGGTACCGTCTCTAACCTCTTCATAGATTCGGTAGGGACCTTCCCAGTTGGGAGTTAGCTTGCCAGACTCGTTAGCCCTACCAACAGCTTCCATTTTTCTAAGTACAAAGTCCCCCACTTTGAGTGGACGCCTGTGCACTTTTCTGTTGTATGATCGAGTCATTCTCAGGCGGTAAATCTCATGGCGCAAGACAGCATTGCCCCTCTTTTCAAGGAGTGAGTCTAATGCCAGGCGCATGGCTTCCCAGTTTGCCTCTTCGTCATATAGCATTACTCGAAGAGTCGGCTCGTAGTGTTCTATTGGAAGAACAACTTCCGCACCATAAGTTAGGAGGAATGGAGTTTCTCCAGTCGCCCCTTTTTCAGTCGTCCTAATGGCCCAGAGAACATGTGGTAGTTCATCCGCCCATAGGCCGCCTGCTCGTTCAATCTTTTTCTTCAGACCGTCTGAGATGATTTTATTAAAGGCTTCTACTTGGCCGTTTGCTTGTGGACGGCCGACAGATGCAAAGCAATGTGCAACTCCTTGGTCACCCAACCAGCTTTTGAGAACAGGCGTCTCAAATTGGGGACCATTATCAAAAACCATTGACATGGGAACCCCGAACCGAGTGATGACATTTCTCCAAATGAATGAAATTACATCCCTCGTCTTGATTCCCTTAACAGCCTCCGCCTCTACCCATTTAGTGAAGTAGTCGACGGCAACAAGTATGTACCTTCTTCCGCCTGTAGCAGGCGTATATGGACCCAGAATATCCATGCCCCATTTAGCAAACGGTAGGGGGCTATGAATGGTGGTGAGGTCAGTAGCCGGACGGTGAATTAGTTTGCCAAACCTTTGACACTTGTCACATTTTTTCACCATCTCCATCGCATCTGCTTCTAAAGTAGGCCAAAAGTAGCCCTGCCGCCTTGCCCGTTGAGCAAGCGTCCTACCACCTATATGGGAAGCACAGTAACCAGAGTGAAGATCGTCTAGTATCTCTCGCCCCTTTTCTGGAGTAACACATTTTAAGAAGGGTTGGAGGTACCCCCTTTTGTGAAGTTCTCCCTTTATTATTTCAAAACTGGAGGCTCGTTTTTTCAACACTGCCGCCTGTTGATGATCATCCGGCAGGGTACCATTTGTCAGATATGCCCTGATTGGATCCATCCAGGTTGAGCTTCTGTCTAAGATTCCAATAGGGTCTCCCTCAATGCTTCTCTTCTCCACTACTTCCCAAAAAACGGTTCGAGGAGTATCACAGGAGGCGGATGATGCTAATTTTGAAAGTGCATCCGCTTGGTTATTTTCTGATCTCGGCACTTGGATCAGATGGAAATCCTCAAGGGAGCCGACTGCTTGCCGGACCGCCTGTAAATACTTGATCATGACCGGATGGGTTGCTTCGTATTCGCCATTGTACTGACTCACTATCAATTGTGAATCGGAACAGGCGTCTATTTTTCTTGCCCCTGCCGCCTTGCACATGCGGATCCCGGCTAGTAAAGCTTCATATTCTGCCTCATTGTTTGAAGCCTGAAAGCTGAAGCGTAGGGCATACTCGTACCTGTCGCCTTCTGGCGATTGACATATGACGCCTGCTCCACAACCATTTGAAGTAGAGCTGCCATCAACATATACCTTCCAGACTTGGTCTGGAACTTGAGAGTCAGTAGGACGAGTCATCTCAACAATAAAGTCAGCAAAGGCTTGCCCCTTCACTGCTTTTCTAGGCTCGAAGGTGACTTCGAGGCTCTGTATTTCAATGGCCCATTTGATCATTCGGCCTGACGACTCCATGACAGTCAGTGGCCGCTTGATAGGTTGGTCTTTATACACGACGATTGCATGCGCCAAAAAGTAGGGCTTTAACTTCTTAACAGCCATGAAAAGTGCCAGACCAAATTTCTCCACTAAGGGATACCTCAACTCGGCATTTTTCAACACATGGCTGACAAAGTAGACCGGGAGCTGACAGCCGTCTCTTTCAGCAAGAAGAACAGCGCTTAACGCATGATCAGAGACGGCCAGGTACATATAGAGTACTTCTTTGGGCAAAGGGCTGACCAGCCTCGGCAAGGAATGCAAATGAACTTTTAATTTTTGGAAGGCCGCCTCAGCATCCGGCCCCCATTCAAACCTTGCCTTTTTCTTAATTGCCTGGAAAAAGTACAGGCATTTGTCGCCTGATCGACTTAAAAATCTTCCCAAGGCCGCCAGACAACCTGTTAACTTCTGAACCTCTCGGACGGTACGAGGCGACTGCATGTCGATGACCGCCTGCACCTTCTCAGGGTTCGCCTCTATTCCATTCTATTTAATGAGAAATCCGAGAAATTTCCCAGACTCAACTCCAAAGACACATTTCTTGGGATTGAGCATGACATGGTGCCGCCTGAGTGTGGCGAAAGTTTCTCGGAGGTCCGACAGATGATCTTTCTGAAGTTTAGACTTGACAATCATATCATCAATATATGCCTCGACATTTCTCCCAATCTGATCAAAGAACACAGTGTTTATCATTCTTTGGAAAGTGGCCGGGGCATTCTTAAGACCAAACGGCATGACCGTGTAACAGTATAACCCTTGATCAGTGACGAAGGCCGTCTTCTCCTGATCCTTCTTCCATAAAGGGATTTGATGGAAACCAGAGTAGGCGTCCATAAAACTCATCAAAGCATGGCCGGCTGTTGAGTCGACTAGGTTGTCAATTTTAGGCAGAGGGTAACTGTCTTTTGGGCACGCCTTGTTTAAGTCTGTGTAGTCTACACACATTCGCCAGGTACCATTCGGCTTTTTAACAAGCACAACATTTGCAACCCAGTCTGGGAAGTAACATTGCCGAATGAATCCTGCATCAAGTAATTTTTTAACTTCGGCGGCTGCCGCCTGACTTCTTTCTTCGCCATGGTTCCGCTTCTTCTGCCTTACCGGCTTCTTTTTTGGATCCACAGCTAGTTTATGTACCGCCAGCTCAGGACTAATGCCTGGCATTTCATAGACTTCGAATGCAAAGATGTCCTTGTATTCTTTCAACAGATTGTGAAAGTCGTCACCTAGGACCCCTAGAGCAGTCGTCCCAACTTTGACTGTTCTGTCAGGACGCGTGACATCTAAGATTAGGTCCGTATGCTCACCAGCCGGCTGAGGGCGGAATTCATCCGACCGCTCCTCTGCCAATGATTGCTATTTTTTGTCTTTTCTTGCGGCCCCCATCTGGGATGCCTTTCTTTTCTTGCCGCCTGCTTCTTGAACAGGCGCACTCTTCTTGACATTGTCAAGATCAATTTTTCCTCCACTGGACCCAGCGGCCATAACAGTGGGCTTGACATCCGAGAGATAGCACTCTCGGGCCATCCTCTGATCTCCCCTTAGGGATCCGACTGTTCCATTATCCCTCTCAAACTTGAGCAACATAAGAGATGGGATTATTACAGCCTTGGAATTATTTAGGGTTGGTCGTCCCAGAATCATGTTGTAGGCCGAGAGTTCTTCTACCACCAGGAATCGGACTACCATGTGTCGTCCTTCCCCTTTTTCGCCCAGGCGGATGGGTAAATCTACTCGTCCTACAGGGTGGAAGACTCCCCCTCCAAACCCTACTAAAGGGTGGGAGGCCGGATGTATGCAATCAGTCTTGTATTTCAATTTTGACAGACATTTGCTACTGATGAGGTCTGAGGAGCTTCCGGTATCTATGAGGATTCGGCCAACTCTCTGGTTGGCCACTTTACATTCAATAACGATAGGATCATCATGCGGCCCGCTGACCCCTCCTAGATCTTCTTCAGTAATGACAATCTCAGGAAATGAATATTTGGAGGGCCGTTCCGGGTGAACGGCATTTACATCTAGCCGCCTGATATTGTCTTTGTTGCCCCTAATAGTGGGACCTCCTCCTGCGAAGCCGCCTGCAATAGTGTAGACGACTGCATCATCTGTATCAGAGATGTCGGCCTGTTGATTCTTTTTGGCCGACTGTTTTTTCGAGGAAGTGTTCCCCGTGGATTTCTTGACAAAAGAGTCAAGATCACCTTGCTCAGCCAGGCGGTCCAGATACCGCATGAGACTGATGCATTCGTTGGTGTGATGACCAACATCTTCATGATAATCACAGAATTTTCTTTGATTCCGATTGTTTGCAGAACCCTTCATGGGGACCGGCTTCTCAATCGAGATCCGTCCCTTGATTTCTTTTAGGATAGCTTGGCTATCCGTGCTAAACGCATACTTTGGGGAGTATGGTTTGAATTCTTTTTTCTTCTTCTGGGCCGGCTGTTTAGAGGAATCAGCCGCCCAGACCTCTTTTCTCTTCTTATCTTTGTTTGACGACTATATCTGTCGTCCTTCTTTTTTGTCGACCTTTTTTCCGTCCTACTGTTTTACTATACTACAAAGATCAGTCGCTTGTATATAGGCTTCTGCTTCAATCAAGGCCTCCTGAAGAGTCGCCACCCTCTTTCGAACCAGATCAAATTTGAAGGTCGACCCGTCTTTGAGACCCCTGAAAAAGTCAGTATAGGCTACCTCATCCGGCTGCCGAACCATTGCTGTGCGATTCCTTTGAGAGTCGCTGGAAAACACTTGCACCAAGTTGGATCATCCAACCCTTAAAGGTACATTAGGTTGGAGAATGCCATCAGATGATCTTCTGGGTTAGTAGTGCCGTCATAGGCGCCTACTAACACATTTTTCACTTTGGCCGGCTGAGCGGCTTCAGTAATTTCCTTGGAGAAGGCCGACGGCTGTTCACCAAGTCTAAGCAACCGTAGCTGCCAGTCCAAAGGTTGGACATTTTTAGCTGCCTGTCCGCCAAACGGGGGTGGCTGCATAAAATACTGTTGTTGTGGTACAAACGGTAAGTTTTGTACCGCCTGGTCGCTATGAAAGCCGGACTGACGGGAGGTGCCGCCTGACTGACCCTCATGATACGACTAGGTATGCCTCATCGAGGTATTTCGCAGACTTTCTTGGAAATCTGAAGTAGAGGCCGACTCCGACAGTCGGTCACTCTTCTTCTGCTCTAACAGCAGACGAGCGTCTGTGTATGTTTTCTTCGACCCGTCCGCCTGAATGTGACGAACAGGTTTCCTCTTTCCTGGAGTAGGAAAATGGTATTTTGTGAGATCAAGGGAAGGCGGCTCCCACTTCCTGGATTTAGGATGAGGAGTTCCCTCTCGCCCTTGAACCGGCTTCCTCTTGCCGGAAGTGGAAGGTTTCTTAGCCGACTGTCCCTTGGCCAGTGCAGGCTTCTTATTTAGCAACTCTTGAATCTCTCCCTTGAAGTCCCTCATGAAGGTCATGAGTTCGTTCCTTGTGATGGGAGCAGACCCATCAGTCGCCTGCTGCCGAACAGGCGGTGCGCCTGCTGGCTCGCTTTCATTTTGAAAATGTTCCCGTTCCCTCCTTTCGGTCTGACGGGTACGTCGGGCCCTTAGGGTCCCGTCTGGAGCTGTGTGAGCTTCAACTTCAAGTTCATTTTCAGTATCATGGTCCGACTGGACTTGAGGGTCGTCTAGGGGACGCCTCTCTTCAAAAGTCGGTACAAACGTGGATGCCATCTCAGAAGTAATCTCCCCACAGACGGCGCCAAAATGTTTCGGGGTTTTCTGATGTCCTGCGGGAGAGTTACAATACCGAGACTGGAACCGGACGCCTGTACCTGCAAAACAACGGAGACTCCTTGGGGTGGGAGCTCCGCCTCCAACGGTCAAGTTAGTACCTGATTAAGGAGTAATTAATGCGGAAATTAAAGCGGTTTGGTCTCTCTAGGTGAGAGTGTTTAATGCGTAATCCGTGTGTTTTTCCGTGTTACCCCTCTTAATGAGGATTAAGGGGGGTATTTATAACCTCGGGAAGCGTGCCACTCTCTAGGTTTAGGGTAAACCTAGGGCTGACTGGGCCTCTAAACAGGATTGGGCCTTGTTGGCTGATTTTCCCATGTGTCATGAGAAGGACACGTGGCGTGTCTCAATTGGTCCGTAGAGGACGTATCTGTGATTGACACGTGGCAGGCTCCTATTGGCCTACGTGAAGGACACGTGGCGGAACCTGGTTGGTCCACTTGTCAGACGGTGATTGGTGGATAAAAATCCTCTAATCACAAACCTTTTTGAATCAAATGAGAGTTAAATATATTCAAACAAACCTATTTGAATCAAATAACAGTCATATACATTCTACAAAGCTAATTGAATCAAATGAAAGTCAAACAAATTCAAACAAAGTTATTTAAATCAAATGAAAGTGAAATGCATTCTACAAAGCTAATTGAATCAAATGAAAGTCAAACACTTTCAAATAAAGCTATTTGAATCAAATGAAAGTCAAACACATTCAAACAAATTTATTTAAATCAAATGAAAGTGAAATGCATTCTACAAAGCTAATTGAATCAAATGAAAGTCAAACACATTCAAACAAAGCTATTTGAACCAAATGAAAGTCAAACACATTCAAACAAAGTTATTTAAATCAAATGAAAGTGAAATGCATTCTTCAAAGCTAATTGAATCAAATGAAAGTCAAACACTTTCAAATAAAGCTATTTGAATCAAATGAAAGTCAAACACATTCAAACAAAGTTATTTAAATCAAATGAAAGTGAAATGCATTCTACAAAGCTAATTGAATCAAATGAAAGTCAAACACATTCAAACAAAGCTATTTGAACCAAATGAAAGTCAAACACATTCAAACAAAGTTATTTAAATCAAATGAAAGTGAAATGCATTCTACAAAGCTAATTGAATCAAATGAAAGTAAAAAACATTCAAACAAAGCTATTTGAATCAAATGAGAGTCAAATACATTGAAACAAAGCTATTTGAATCAAACTAGAGTCAAATACATTCACACAAAGCTAATTAAATCAAATAAAAGTCAAATACATTCTACAAAGCTAATTGAATCAAATAAAAGTCAAACACATTCAAACAAAGCTATTTGAATCAAATGAAAGTCAAACACATTCAAACAAAGTTATTTAAATCAAATGAAAGTGAAATGCATTCTACAAAGCTAATTGAATCAAATGAAAGTCAAACACATTCAAACAAAGTTATTTAAATCAAATGAAAGTGAAATGCAATCTACAAAGCCAATTGAATGAAATGAAAGTAAAACACATTCAAACAAAGCTATTTGAATCAAATGAGAGTTAAATATATTTAAACAAAGCTATTTGAATCACATGAAAGTCAAATACATTCTACAAAGCTAATTGAATCAAATGAATTTCAAACACATTCAAACAAAGTTATTTGAATCAAATGAGAGTTAAATATATTTAAACAAAGCTATTTGAATCAAATGAAATTCAAATACATTCTACAAAGCTAATTGAATCAAATGAATGTCAAACACATTCGAACAAAGCTATTTGAATCAAATGAAAGTCAAATAAATTCTACAAAGCTAATTGAGTCAAAAGAAAGTCAAACGCATTCAAACAAAGCTATTTGAATCAAATAAGAGTAAAATACATTCTACAAAGCTAATTGAACCAAATGAAAGTCAAACACATTAAAACAAAGCTATTTAAATCAAATGAGAGTAAAATACATTCACACAAAGCTAATTAAATCAAATAAAAGTCAAATACATTCTACAAAGCTAATTGAATCAAATGAAAGTCAAACACATTCAAACAAAGCTATTTGAATCAAATGAAATTCAAATACATTATACAAAGCTAATTGAATCAAAATAAAGTCAAACGCATTCAAACAAAGCTATTTGAAACAAATAACAGTCAAATACATTCTACAAAGCTAATTGAATCAAATTAAAGTCAAACACAGTCAAACAAAGCTATTTGAATCAAATGAGAGTCAAATACATTCACACAAAGCTAATTAAATCAAATAAAAGTCAAATACATTCTACAAAGCTAATTGAATCAAATGAAAGTCAAACACATTCAAACAAAGCTATTTGAATCAAATGAAAGTCAAACACATTCAAACAAAGTTATTTAAATCAAATGAAAGTGAAATGCATTCTACAAAGCTAATTGAATCAAATGAAAGTCAAACACATTTAAACAAAGCTATTTGAATCAAATGAAAGTCAAACACATTCAAACAAAGTTATTTAAATCAAATGAAAGTGAAATGCATTCTACAAAGCTAATTGAATCAAATGAAAGTCAAACACATTCAAACAAAGTTATTTAAATCAAATGAAAGTGAAATGCAATCTACAAAGCCAATTGAATAAAATGAAAGTCAAACACATTCAAACAAAGCTATTTGAATCAAATGAGAGTTAAATATATTTAAACAAAGCTATTTGAATCAAATGAAAGTCAAACACATTCAAACAAAGTTATTTAAATCAAATGAAAGTGAAATGCAATCTACAAAGCCAATTGAATGAAATGAAAGTCAAACACATTCAAACAAAGCTATTTGAATCAAATGAGAGTTAAATATATTTAAACAAAGCTATTTGAATCACATGAAAGTCAAATACATTCTACAAAGCTAATTGAATCAAATGAATTTCAAACACATTCAAACAAAGTTATTTGAATCAAATGAGAGTTAAATATATTTAAACAAAGCTATTTGAATCAAATGAAATTCAAATACATTCTACAAAGCTAATTGAATCAAATGAATGTCAAACACATTCGAACAAAGCTATTTGAATCAAATGAAAGTCAAATACATTCTACAAAGCTAATTGAGTCAAAAGAAAGTCAAACGCATTCAAACAAAGCTATTTGAATCAAATAAGAGTAAAATACATTCTACAAAGCTAATTGAACCAAATGAAAGTCAAACACATTAAAACAAAGCTATTTAAATCAAATGAGAGTAAAATACATTCACACAAAGCTAATTAAATCAAATAAAAGTCAAATACATTCTACAAAGCTAATTGAATCAAATGAAAGTCAAACACATTCAAACAAAGCTATTTGAATCAAATGAAATTCAAATACATTATACAAAGCTAATTGAATCAAAATAAAGTCAAACGCATTCAAACAAAGCTATTTGAAACAAATAACAGTCAAATACATTCTACAAAGCTAATTGAATCAAATTAAAGTCAAACACAGTCAAACAAAGCTATTTGAATCAAATGAGAGTCAAATACATTCACACAAAGCTAATTAAATCAAATAAAAGTCAAATACATTCTACAAAGCTAATTGAATCAAATGAAAGTCAAACACATTCAAACAAAGCTATTTGAATCAAATGAAAGTCAAACACATTCAAACAAAGTTATTTAAATCAAATGAAAGTGAAATGCATTCTACAAAGCTAATTGAATCAAATGAAAGTCAAACACATTTAAACAAAGCTATTTGAATCAAATGAAAGTCAAACACATTCAAACAAAGTTATTTAAATCAAATGAAAGTGAAATGCATTCTACAAAGCTAATTGAATCAAATGAAAGTCAAACACATTCAAACAAAGTTATTTAAATCAAATGAAAGTGAAATGCAATCTACAAAGCCAATTGAATAAAATGAAAGTCAAACACATTCAAACAAAGCTATTTGAATCAAATGAGAGTTAAATATATTTAAACAAAGCTATTTGAATCAAATGAAAGTCAAATACATTCTACAAAGCTAATTGAATCAAATGAATGTCAAACACATTCAAACAAAGTTATTTGAATCAAATGAGAGTTAAATATATTTAAACAAAGCTATTTGGATCAAATGAAATTCAAATACATTCTACAAAGCTAATTGAATCAAATGAATGTCAAACACATTCAAACAAAGCTATTTGAATCAAATGAAAGTCAAATACATTCTACAAAGCTAATTGAGTCAAAAGAAAGTCAAACGCATTCAAACAAAGCTATTTGAATCAAATAACAGTAAAATACATTCTACAAAGCTAATTGAATCAAATGAAAGTCAAACACATTAAAACAAAGCTATTTAAATCAAATGAGAGTCAAATACATTCACACAAAGCTAATTAAGTCAAATAAAAGTCAAATGCATTCTACAAAGCTAATTGAATCAAATGAAAGTCAAACACATTCAAACAAAGCTATTTGAATCAAATGAAAGTCAACCACACTCAAACAAAGTTATTTAAATCAAATGAAAGTGAAATGCAATCTACAAAGCGAATTGAATCAAATGAAAGTCAAAAACATTCAAACAAATCTATTTGAATCAAATGAGAGTCAAATGCATTCAAACAAAGCTATTTGAATCAAATGAAAGTCAAATACATTCTACAAAGCAAATTGAATCAAAAGAAAGTCAAACGCATTCAAACAAAGCTATTTGAATCAAATAGCAGTCAAATACATTCTACAAAGCTAATTGAATCAAATGAAAGTCAAACAAATTCAAACAAACGCCCAACACGAAAATTGTGATTGATAGTAAAACACCGATTCTTCGGTGGTTATTTAAATCAAATGAAAGTTAAATGCATTCTACAAAGCTAATTGAATCAAATGAAAGTCAAACACATTCGAATAAAGCTATTTGAATCAATTGAAAGTCAAACACATTCAAATAAAGTTATTTAAATCAAATGAAAGTGAAATGCATTCTACAAAGCTAATTGAACCAAATGAAAGTCAAACACATTCAAACAAAGCTATTTGAACAAAATGAAAGTCAAACACATTCAAACAAAGTTATTTAAATCAAATGAAAGTGAAATGCATTCTACAAAGCTAATTGAATCAAATGAAAGTCAAAAACATTCAAACAAAGCTATTTGAATCAAATGAGAGTCAAATACATTTAAACAAAGCTATTTGAATCAAATGAGAGTCAAATACATTCACACAAAGCTAATTAAATCAAAGAAAAGTCAAATACATTCTACAAAGCTAATTGAATCAAATGAAAGTCAAACACATTCAAACAAAGCTATTTGAATCAAATGAAAGTCAAACACATTCAAACAAAGTTATTTAAATCAAATGAAAGTGAAATGCATTCTACAAAGCTAATTGAATCAAATGAAAGTCAAACACATTCAAACAAAGTTATTTAAATCAAATGAAAGTGAAATGCATTCTACAAAGCTAATTGAATCAAATGAAAGTAAAAAACATTCAAACAAAGCTATTTGAATCAAATGAGAGTCAAATACATTCAAACAAAGCTATTTGAATCAAATGAGAGTCAAATACATTCACACAAAGCTAATTAAATCAAATAAAAGTCAAATACATTCTACAAAGCAAATTGAATCAGATGAAAGTCAAACACATTCAAACAAAACTATTGGAATCGAATGAAAGTCAAACACATTCAAACAAAGCTTTTTGAATCAAATGAGAGTCAAATATATTCAAATAAAGCTATTTGAATCAAATAACAGTCAAATACATTCTACAAATCTAATTGAATCAAATGAAAGTCAAACAAATTCAAACAAAGTTATTTAAATCAAATGAAAGTGAAATGCATTCTACAAAGCTAATTGAAACAAATGAAAGTCAAACACATTCATACAAAGTTATTTAAATCAAATGAAAGTGAATTGCATTCTACAAAGCTAATTGAATCAAATGAAAGTCCAACACATTCAAATAAAGCTAATTAAATCAAATAAAAGTCAAATACATTCTACAAAGCAAATTGAATCAAATGAAAGTCAAACACATTCAAACAAAACTATTGGAATCGAATGAAAGTCAAACACATTCAAACAAAGTTATTTGAATCAAATGAAAGTGAAATGCATTTTACAAAGCTAATTGAATCAAATGAAAGTCAAACACATTCAAACAAAACTTTTTGAATCGAATGAGAGTCAAATATATTCAAACAAAGCTATTTGAATCAAATAACAGTCAAATACATTCTACAAAGCTAATTGAATCAAATGAAAGTCAAACAAATTCAAACAAAGTTATTTAAATCAAATGAAAGTGAAATGCATTCTACAAAGCTAATTGAATCAAATGAAAGTCAAACACATTCATACAAAGTTATTTAAATCAAATGAAAGTGAAATGCATTCTACAAAGCTAATTGAATCAAATGAAAGTCCAACACATTCAAATAAAGCTAATTAAATCAAATAAAAGTCAAATACATTCTACAAAGCAAATTGAATCAAATGAAAGTCAAACACATTCAAACAAAACTATTGGAATCGAATGAAAGTCAAACACATTCAAACAAAGTTATTTGAATCAAATGAAAGTGAAATGCATTTTACAAAGCTGATTGAATCAAATGAAAGTCAAACACATTCAAACAAAACTTTTTGAATCAAATGAGAGTCAAATATATTCAAACAAAGCTATTTGAATCAAATAACAGTCAAATACATTCTACAAAGCTAATTGAATCAAATGAAAGTCAAACAAATTCAAACAAAGTTATTTAAATTAAATGAAAGTGAAATGCATTCTACAAAGCTAATTGAATCAAATGAAAGTCAAACACTTTCAAATAAAGCTATTTGAATCAAATGAAAGTCAAACACATTAAAACAAAGTTATTTAAATCAAATGAAAGTGAAATGCATTCTACAAAGCTAATTGAATCAAATGAAAGTCAAACACATTCAAATAAAGCTATTTGAACCAAATGAAATTCAAACACATTCAAACAAAGTTATTTAAATCAAATGAAAGTGAAATGCATTCTACAAAGCTAATTGAATCAAATGAAAGTCAAAAACATTCAAACAAAGCTATTTGAATCAAATGAGAGTCAAATACATTCAAACAAAGCTATTTGAATCAAATGAAAGTCAAACACATTTTACAAAGCTATTTGAATCAAATGAAAGTCAAACAAATTCAAACAAAGGTATTTAAATCAAATGAAAGTGAAATGCATTCTACAAAGCTAATTGAATCAAATGAAAGTCAAACACATTCAAACAAAGTTATTTAAATCAAATGAAAGTGAAATGCATTCTACAAAGCTAATTGAATCAAATGAAAGTAAAAAACATTCAAACAAAGCTATTTGAATCAAATGAGAGTCAAATACATTCAAACAAAGCTATTTGAATCAAATGAGAGTCAAATACATTCACACAAAGCTAATTAAATCAAATAAAAGTCAAATACATTCTACAAAGCAAATTGAATCAGATGAAAGTCAAACACATTCAAACAAAACTATTGGAATCGAATGAAAGTCAAACACATTCAAACAAAGCTATTTGAATCAAATAACAGTCAAATACATTCTACAAAGCTAATTGAATCAAATGAAAGTCAAACAAATTCAAACAAAGTTATTTAAATCAAATGAAAGTGAAATGCATTCTACAAAGCTAATTGAAACAAATGAAAGTCAAACACATTCATACAAAGTTATTTAAATCAAATGAAAGTGAATTGCATTCTACAAAGCTAATTGAATCAAATGAAAGTCCAACACATTCAAATAAAGCTAATTAAATCAAATAAAAGTCAAATACATTCTACAAAGCAAATTGAATCAAATGAAAGTCAAACACATTCAAACAAAACTATTGGAATCGAATGAAAGTCAAACACATTCAAACAAAGTTATTTGAATCAAATGAAAGTGAAATGCATTTTACAAAGCTAATTGAATCAAATGAAAGTCAAACACATTCAAACAAAACTTTTTGAATCGAATGAGAGTCAAATATATTCAAACAAAGCTATTTGAATCAAATAACAGTCAAATACATTCTACAAAGCTAATTGAATCAAATGAAAGTCAAACAATTCAAACAAAGTTATTTAAATCAAATGAAAGTGAAATGCATTCTACAAAGCTAATTGAAACAAATGAAAGTCAAACACATTCATACAAAGTTATTTAAATCAAATGAAAGTGAATTGCATTCTACAAAGCTAATTGAATCAAATGAAAGTCCAACACATTCAAATAAAGCTAATTAAATCAAATAAAAGTCAAATACATTCTACAAAGCAAATTGAATCAAATGAAAGTCAAACACATTCAAACAAAACTATTGGAATCGAATGAAAGTCAAACACATTCAAACAAAGTTATTTGAATCAAATGAAAGTGAAATGCATTTTACAAAGCTAATTGAATCAAATGAAAGTCAAACACATTCAAACAAAACTTTTTGAATCGAATGAGAGTCAAATATATTCAAACAAAGCTATTTGAATCAAATAACAGTCAAATACATTCTACAAAGCTAATTGAATCAAATGAAAGTCAAACAAATTCAAACAAAGTTATTTAAATCAAATGAAAGTGAAATGCATTCTACAAAGCTAATTGAATCAAATGAAAGTCAAACACATTCATACAAAGTTATTTAAATCAAATGAAAGTGAAATGCATTCTACAAAGCTAATTGAATCAAATGAAAGTCCAACACATTCAAATAAAGCTAATTAAATCAAATAAAAGTCAAATACATTCTACAAAGCAAATTGAATCAAATGAAAGTCAAACACATTCAAACAAAACTATTGGAATCGAATGAAAGTCAAACACATTCAAACAAAGTTATTTGAATCAAATGAAAGTGAAATGCATTTTACAAAGCTGATTGAATCAAATGAAAGTCAAACACATTCAAACAAAACTTTTTGAATCAAATGAGAGTCAAATATATTCAAACAAAGCTATTTGAATCAAATAACAGTCAAATACATTCTACAAAGCTAATTGAATCAAATGAAAGTCAAACAAATTCAAACAAAGTTATTTAAATTAAATGAAAGTGAAATGCATTCTACAAAGCTAATTGAATCAAATGAAAGTCAAACACTTCAAATAAAGCTATTTGAATCAAATGAAAGTCAAACACATTAAAACAAAGTTATTTAAATCAAATGAAAGTGAAATGCATTCTACAAAGCTAATTGAATCAAATGAAAGTCAAACACATTCAAATAAAGCTATTTGAACAAATGAAATTCAAACACATTCAAACAAAGTTATTTAAATCAAATGAAAGTGAAATGCATTCTACAAAGCTAATTGAATCAAATGAAAGTCAAAAACATTCAAACAAAGCTATTTGAATCAAATGAGAGTCAAATACATTCAAACAAAGCTATTTGAATCAAATGAAAGTCAAACACATTTTACAAAGCTATTTGAATCAAATGAAAGTCAAACAAATTCAAACAAAGGTATTTAAATCAAATGAAAGTGAAATGCATTCTACAAAGCTAATTGAATCAAATGAAAGTCAAACACATTCAAACAAAGTTATTTAAATCAAATGAAAGTGAAATGCATTCTACAAAGCTAATTGAATCAAATGAAAGTAAAAAACATTCAAACAAAGCTATTTGAATCAAATGAGAGTCAAATACATTCAAACAAAGCTATTTGAATCAAATGAGAGTCAAATACATTCACACAAAGCTAATTAAATCAAATAAAAGTCAAATACATTCTACAAAGCAAATTGAATCAAATGAAAGTCAAACACATTCAAACAAAACTATTGGAATCGAATGAAAGTCAAACACATTCAAACAAAGCTTTTTGAATCAAATGAGAGTCAAATATATTCAAATAAAGCTATTTGAATCAAATAACAGTCAAATACATTCTACAAAGCTAATTGAATCAAATGAAAGTCAAACAAATTCAAACAAAGTTATTTAAATCAAATGAAAGTGAAATGCATTCTACAAAGCTAATTGAAACAAATGAAAGTCAAACACATTCATACAAAGTTATTTAAATCAAATGAAAGTGAATTGCATTCTACAAAGCTAATTGAATCAAATGAAAGTCCAACACATTCAAATAAAGCTAATTAAATCAAATAAAAGTCAAATACATTCTACAAAGCAAATTGAATCAAATGAAAGTCAAACACATTCAAACAAAACTATTGGAATCGAATGAAAGTCAAACACATTCAAACAAAGTTATTTGAATCAAATGAAAGTGAAATGCATTTTACAAAGCTAATTGAATCAAATGAAAGTCAAACACATTCAAACAAACTTTTTGAATCGAATGAGAGTCAAATATATTCAAACAAAGCTATTTGAATCAAATAAAGTCAAATACATTCTACAAAGCTAATTGAATCAAATGAAAGTCAAACAAATTCAAACAAAGTTATTTAAATCAAATGAAAGTGAAATGCATTCTACAAAGCTAATTGAATCAAATGAAAGTCAAACACATTCATACAAAGTTATTTAAATCAAATGAAAGTGAAATGCATTCTACAAAGCTAATTGAATCAAATGAAAGTCCAACACATTCAAATAAAGCTAATTAAATCAAATAAAAGTCAAATACATTCTACAAAGCAAATTGAATCAAATGAAAGTTAAACACATTCAAACAAAACTATTGGAATCGAATGAAAGTCAAACACATTCAAACAAAGTTATTTGAATCAAATGAAAGTGAAATGCATTTTACAAAGCTGATTGAATCAAATGAAAGTCAAACACATTCAAACAAAACTTTTTGAATCAAATGAGAGTCAAATATATTCAAACAAAGCTATTTGAATCAAATAACAGTCAAATACATTCTACAAAGCTAATTGAATCAAATGAAAGTCAAACAAATTCAAACAAAGTTATTTAAATCAAATGAAAGTGAAATGCATTCTACAAAGCTAATTGAATCAAATGAAAGTCAAACACTTTCAAATAAAGCTATTTGAATAAAATGAAAGTCAAACACATTAAAACAAAGTTATTTAAATCAAATGAAAGTGAAATGCATTCTACAAAGCTAATTGAATCAAATGAAAGTCAAACACATTCAAACAAAGCTATTTGAACCAAATGAAAGTCAAACACATTCAAACAAAGTTATTTAAATCAAATGAAAGTGAAATGCATTCTACAAAGCTAATTGAATCAAATGAAAGTAAAAAACATTCAAACAAAGCTATTTGAATCAAATGAGAGTCAAATACATTCAAACAAAGCTATTTGAATCAAATGAAAGTCAAATACATTTTACAAAGCTATTTGAATCAAATGAAAGTCAAACAAATTCAAACAAAGGTATTTAAATCAAATGAAAGTGAAATGCATTCTACAAAGCTAATTGAATCAAATGAAAGTCAAACACATTCATACAAAGTTATTTAAATCAAATGAAAGTGAAATGCATTCTACAAAGCTAATTGAATCAAATGAAAGTCCAACACATTCAAATAAAGCTATTTGAATCAAATGAGAGTCAAATATATTTAAACAAAGCAATTTGAATCAAATGAAAGTCAAATACATTCTACAAAGCTAATTGAATCAAATGAATGTCAAACACATTCAAACAAAGCTATTTAAATCAAATGAAAGTCAAATACATTCACACAAAGCTAATTAAATCAAATAAAAGTCAAATACATTCTACAAAGCAAATTGAATCAAATGAAAGTCAAACACATTCAAACAAAACTATTGGAATTGAATGAAAGTCAAACACATTCAAACAAAGTTATTTGAATCAAATGAAAGTGAAATGCATTTCACAAAGCTAATTGAATCAAATGAAAGACAAACACATTCAAACAAAGCTTTTTGAATCAAATGAGAGTCAAATATATTCAAACAAAGCTATTTGAATAAAATAACTGTCAAATACATTCTACAAAGCTAATTGAATCAAATGAAAGTCAAACAAATTCAAACAAAGTTATTTAAATCAAATGAAAGTGAAATGCATTCTACAAAGCTAATTGAATCAAATGAAAGTCAAACACATTCAAATAAAGCTATTTGAATCAATTGAAAGTCAAACACATTCAAATAAAGTTATTTAAATCAAATGAAAGTGAAATGCATTCTACAAAGCTAATTGAATCAAATGAAAGTCAAACACATTCAAACAAAGCTATTTGAACCAAATGAAAGTCAAACACATTCAAACAAAGTTATTTAAATCAAATGAAAGTGAAATGCATTCTACAAAGCTAGTTGAAGCAAATGAAAGTCAAACACATTCATACAAAGTTATTTAAATCAAATGAAAGTGAAATGCATTCTACAAAGCTAATTGAATCAAATGAAAGTCCAACACATTCAAATAAAGCTATTTGAATCAAATGAGAGTCAAATATATTTAAACAAAGCTATTTGAATCAAATGAAAGTCCAACACATTCAAATAAAGCTATTTAAATCAAATAAAAGTCAAATACATTCTACAAAGCTAATTGAATCAAAAGAAAGTCAAACGCATTCAAACAAAGCTATTTGAATCAAATAACAGTCAAATACATTCTACAAAGCTAATTGAAACAAATGAAAGTCAAACACATTCAAACAAAGCTATTTGAATCAAATGAGAGTCAAATACATTCACACAAAGCTAATTAAATCTAATAAAAGTCAAATACATTCTACAAAGCTAATTGAATCAAATGAAAGTCAAACATATTCAAACAAAGCTATTTGGATCAAATGAGAGTCAAATACATTCAAACAAAGCTATTTGAATAAAATGAAAGTCAAATACATTTTACAAATCTATTTGAATCAAATGAAAGTCAAACAAATTCAAAAAAGGTATTTAAATCAAATGAAAGTGAAATGCATTCTACAAAGCTAATTGAATCAAATGAAAGTCAAACACATTCATACAAAGTTATTTAAATCAAATGAAAGTGAAATGCATTCTACAAAGCTAATTGAATCAAATGAAAGTCAAACACATTCAAATAAAGCTATTTGAATCAATTGAAAGTCAAACACATTCAAATAAAGTTATTTAAATCAAATGAAAGTGAAATGCATTCTACAAAGCTAATTGAATCAAATGAAAGTCAAACACATTCAAACAAAGCTATTTGAACCAAATGAAAGTCAAACACATTCAAACAAAGTTATTTAAATCAAATGAAAGTGAAATGCATTCTACAAAGCTAGTTGAATCAAATGAAAGTCAAACACATTCATACAAAGTTATTTAAATCAAATGAAAGTGAAATGCATTCTACAAAGCTAATTGAATCAAATGAAAGTCCAACACATTCAAATAAAGCTATTTGAATCAAATGAGAGTCAAATATATTTAAACAAAGCTATTTGAATCAAATGAAAGTCCAACACATTCAAACAAAGCTATTTAAATCAAATAAAAGTCAAATACATTCTACAAAGCTAATTGAATCAAAAGAAAGTCAAACGCATTCAAACAAAGCTATTTGAATCAAATAACAGTCAAATACATTCTACAAAGCTAATTGAAACAAATGAAAGTCAAACACATTCAAACAAAGCTATTTGAATCAAATGAGAGTCAAATACATTCACACAAAGCTAATTAAATCTAATAAAAGTCAAATACATTCTACAAAGCTAATTGAATCAAATGAAAGTCAAACATATTCAAACAAAGCTATTTGGATCAAATGAGAGTCAAATACATTCAAACAAAGCTATTTGAATAAAATGAAAGTCAAATACATTTTACAAAGCTATTTGAATCAAATGAAAGTCAAACAAATTCAAACAAAGGTATTTAAATCAAATGAAAGTGAAATGCATTCTACAAAGCTAATTGAATCAAATGAAAGTCAAACACATTCATACAAAGTTATTTAAATCAAATGAAAGTGAAATGCATTCTACAAAGCTAATTGAATCAAATGAAAGTCCAACACATTCAAATAAAGCTATTTGAATCAAATGAGAGTCAAATATATTTAAACAAAGCTATTTGAATCAAATGAAAGTCCAACACATTCAAATAAAGCTATTTAAATCAAATAAAAGTCAAATACATTCTACAAAGCTAATTGAATCAAAAGAAAGTCAAACGCATTCAAACAAAGCTATTTGAATCAAATAACAGTCAAATACATTCTACAAAGCTAATTGAAACAAATGAAAGTCAAACACATTCAAACAAAGCTATTTGAATCAAATGAGAGTCAAATACATTCACACAAAGCTAATTAAATCAAATAAAAGTCAAATACATTCTACAAAGCTAATTGAATCAAATGAAAGTCAAACATATTCAAACAAAGCTATTTGGATCAAATGAGAGTCAAATACATTCAAACAAAGCTATTTGAATAAAATGAAAGTCAAAGACATTTTACAAAGCTATTTGAATCAAATGAAAGTCAAACAAATTCAAACAAAGGTATTTAAATCAAATGAAAGTGAAATGCATTCTACAAAGCTAATTGAATCAAATGAAAGTCAAACACATTCATACAAAGTTATTTAAATCAAATGAAAGTGAAATGCATTCTACAAAGCTAATTGAATCAAATGAAAGTCCAACACATTCAAATAAAGCTATTTGAATCAAATGAGAGTCAAATATATTTAAACAAAGCTATTTGAATCAAATGAAAGTCAAATACATTCTACAAAGCTAATTGAATCAAATGAATGTCAAACACATTCAAACAAAGATATTTGAATCAAATGAAAGTCAAATACATTCTACAAAGCTAATTGAATCAAAAGAAAGTCAAACGCATTCAAACAAAGCTATTTGAATCTAATAACATTCAAATACATTCTACAAAGCTAATTGAATAAAATGAAAGTCAAACACATTCAAACAAAGCTATTTGAATCAAATGAGAGTCAAATACATTCACACAAAGCTAATTAAATCAAATAAAAGTCAAATACATTCTACAAAGCTAATTAAATCAAATGAAAGTCAAACACATTCAAACAAAGCTATTTGAATCAAATGAAAGTCAAACACATTCAAACAAAGTTATTTAAATCAAATGAAAGTGAAATGCATTCTACAAAGCTAATTGAATCAAATGAAAGTCAAACACATTCAAACAAAGCTATTTGAATCAAATGAAAGTCAAACACATTCAAACAAAGTTATTTAAATCAAATGAAAGTGAAATGCATTCTACAAAGCTAATTGAAGCAAATGAAAGTCAAACACATTCATACAAAGTTATTTAAATCAAATGAAAGTGAAATGCATTCTACAAAGCTAATTGAATCAAATGAAAGTCCAACACATTCAAATAAAGCTATTTAAATCAAATGAGAGTCAAATATATTTAAACAAAGCTATTTGAATCAAATGAAAGTTAAATACATTCTACAAAGCTAATTGAATCAAATGAATGTCAAACACATTCAAACAAAGGTATTTGAATCAAATAAAAGTCAAATACATTCTACAAAGCTAATTGAATCAAAAGAAAGTCAAACGCATTCAAACAAAGCTATTTGAATCAAATGAAATTCAAGTACATTCTACAAAGCTAATTGAATCAAATGAATGTCAAACACATTCAAACAAAGCTATTTGAATCAAATGAAAGTCAAATACATTCTACAAAGCTAATTTAGTCAAAAGAAAGTCAAACGCATTCAAACAAAGCTATTTGAATCAAAGATTAGTAAAATACATTCTACAAAGCTAATTGAATCAAATGAAAGTCAAACACATTAAAACAAAGCTATTTAAATCAAATGAGAGTCAAATACATTCACACAAAGCTAATTAAGTCAAATAAAAGTCAAATGCATTCTACAAAGCTAATTGAATCAAATGAAAGTCAAACACATTCAAACAAAGCTATTTGAATCAAATGAAAGTCAAACACACTCAAACAAAGTTATTTAAATCAAATGAAAGTGAAATGCATTCTACAAAGCGAATTGAATCAAATGAAAGTCAAAAACATTCAAACAAATCTATTTGAATCAAATGAGAGTCAAATGCATTCAAACAAAGCTATTTGAATCAAATGAAAGTCAAATACATTCTACAAAGCAAATTGAATCAAAAGAAAGTCAAACGCATTCAAACAAAGCTATTTGAATCAAATAGCAGTCAAATACATTCTACAAAGCTTATTGAATCAAATGAAAGTCAAACACATTAAAACAAAGCTATTTAAATCAAATGAGAGTCAAATAAATTCACACAAAGCTAATTAAGTCAAATAAAAGTCAAATGCATTCTACAAAGCAAATTGAATCAAATGAAAGTCAAACACATTCAAACAAAACTATTGGAATCGAATGAAAGTCAAACACATTCAAACAAAGTTATTTGAATCAAATGAAAGTGAAATGCATTTCACAAAGCTAATTGAATCAAATGAAAGTCAAACACATTTAAACAAAGCTTTTTGAATCAAATGAGAGTCAAATATATTCAAACAAAGCTATTTGAATCAAATAACAGTCAAATACATTCTACAAAGCTAATTGAATCAAATGAAAGTTAAACAAATTCAAACAAAGTTATTTAAATCAAATGAAAGTGAAATGCATTCTACAAAGCTAATTGAATCAAATGAAAGTCAAACACATTCAAACAAAGCTATTTGAATCAAATGAAAGTCAAACACATTCAAACAAAGTTATTTAAATCAAATGAAAGTGAAATGCATTCTACAAAGCTTATTGAAACAAATGAAAGTCAAACACATTCATACAAAGTTATTTAAATCAAATGAGAGTCAAATGCATTCAAACAAAGCTATTTGAATCAAATGAAAGTCAAATACATTCTACAAAGCAAATTGAATCAAAAGAAAGTCAAACGCATTCAAACAAAGCTATTTGAATCAAATAGTAGTCAAATACATTCTACAAAGCTAATTGAATCAAATGAAAGTCAAACACATTAAAACAAAGCTATTTAAATCAAATGAGAGTCAAATACATTCACACAAAGCTAATTAAGTCAAATAAAAGTCAAATGCATTCTACAAAGCAAATTGAATCAAATGAAAGTCAAACACATTCAAACAAAACTATTGGAATCGAATGAAAGTCAAACACATTCAAACAAAGTTATTTGAATCAAATGAAAGTGAAATGCTTTTCACAAAGCTAATTGAATCAAATGAAAGTCAAACACATTCAAACAAAACTTTTTGAATCAAATGAGAGTCAAATATATTCAAACAAAGCTATTTGAATCAAATAACAGTCAAATACATTCTACAAAGCTAATTGAATCAAATGAAAGTTAAACAAATTCAAAAAAAGTTATTTAAATCAAATGAAAGTGAAATGCATTCTACAAAGCTAATTGAATCAAATGAAAGTCAAACACATTCAAATAAAGCTATTTGAATCAATTGAAAGTCAAACACATTCAAACAAAGTTATTTAAATCAAATGAAAGTGAAATGCATTCTACAAAGCTAATTGAATCAAATGAAAGTCAAACACATTCAAACAAAGCTATTTGAACCAAATGAAAGTCAAACACATTCAAACAAAGTTATTTAAATCAAATGAAAGTGAAATGCATTCTACAAAGCTAATTGAAGCAAATAAAAGTCAAACACATTCATACAAAGTTATTTAAATCAAATGAAAGTAAAATGCATTCTACAAAGCTAATTGAATCAAATGAAAGTCCAACACATTCAAATAAAGCTATTTGAAACAAATGAGAGTCAAATATATTTAAACAAAGCTATTTGAATCAAATGAAAGTCAAATACATTCTACAAAGCTAATTGAATCAAATGAATGTCAAACACATTCAAACGAAGCTATTTAAATCAAATGAAAGTCAAATACATTCACACAAAGCTAATTAAATCAAATAAAAGTCAAATACATTCTACAAAGCAAATTGAATCAAATGAAAGTCAAACACATTCAAACAAAACTATTGGAATCGAATGAAAGTCAAACACATTCAAACAAAGTTATTTGAATCAAATGAAAGTGAAATGCATTTCACAAAGCTAATTGAATCAAATGAAAGTCAAACACATTCAAACAAAGCTTTTTGAATCAAATGAGAGTCAAACAAATTCAAACAAAGTTATTTAAATCAAATGAAAGTCAAATGCATTCTACAAAGCTTATTGAATCAAATGAAAGTCAAACACATTCAAATAAAGCTATTTGAATCAATTGAAAGTCAAACACATTCAAATAAAGTTATTTAAATCAAATGAAAGTGAAATGCATTCTACAAAGCTAATTGAATCAAATGAAAGTCCAACACATTCAAATAAAGCTATTTGAATCAAATGAGAGTCAAATATATTTAAACAAAGCTATTTGAATCAAATGAAAGTCCAACACATTCAAATAAAGCTATTTGAATCAAATGAGAGTCAAATATATTTAAACAAAGCTATTTGAATCAAATGAAAGTCAAATACATTCTACAAAGCTAATTGAATCAAATGAATGTCAAACACATTCAAATAAAGCTATTTAAATCAAATAAAAGTCAAATACATTCTACAAAGCTAATTGAATCAAAAGAAAGTCAAACGCATTCAAACAAAGCTATTTGAATCAAATAACAGTCAAATACATTCTACAATGCTAATTGAAACAAATGAAAGTCAAACACATTCAAACAAAGCTATTTGAATCAAATGAGAGTCAAATACATTCACACAAAGCTAATTAAATCTAATAAAAGTCAAATACATTCTACAAAGCTAATTGAATCAAATGAAAGTCAAACATATTCAAACAAAGCTATTTGGATCAAATGAGAGTCAAATACATTCAAACAAAGCTATTTGAATAAAATGAAAGTCAAATACATTTTACAAAGCTATTTGAATCAAATGAAAGTCAAACAAATTCAAACAAAGGTATTTAAATCAAATGAAAGTGAAATGCATTCTACAAAGCTAATTGAATCAAATGAAAGTCAAACACATTCATACAAAGTTATTTAAATCAAATGAAAGTGAAATGCATTCTACAAAGCTAATTGAATCAAATGAAAGTCCAACACATTCAAATAAAGCTATTTGAATCAAATGAGAGTCAAATATATTTAAACAAAGCTATTTGAATCAAATGAAAGTCAAATACATTCTACAAAGCTAATTGAATCAAATGAATGTCAAACACATTCAAACAAAGCTATTTGAATCAAATGAAAGTCAAATACATTCTACAAAGCTAATTGAATCAAAAGAAAGTCAAACGCATTCAAACAAAGCTATTTGAATCAAATAACATTCAAATACATTCTACAAAGCTAATTGAATAAAATGAAAGTCAAACACATTCAAACAAAGCTATTTGAATCAAATGAGAGTCAAATACATTCACACAAAGCTAATTAAATCAAATGAAAGTGAAATGCATTTTACAAAGCTAATTGAATCAAATGAAAGTCAAACACATTCAAACAAAGCTTTTTGAATCAAATGAGAGTCAAATATATTCAAACAAAGCTATTTGAATCAAATAACAGTCAAATACATTCTACAAAGCTAATTGAATCAAATGAAAGTCAATCAAAGTCAAACAAAGTTATTTAAATCAAATGAAAATGAAATGCATTCTACAAAGCTAATTGAATCAAATGAAAGTCAAACACTTTCAAATAAAGCTATTTGAATCAAATGAAAATCAAACACATTAAAACAAAGTTATTTAAATCAAATGAAAGTGAAATGCATTCTACAAAGCTAATTGAATCAAATGAAAGTCAAACACATTCAAACAAAGCTATTTGAACCAAATGAAAGTCAAACACATTCAAACAAAGTTATTTAAATCAAATGAAAGTGAAATACATTCTACAAAGCTAATTGAATCAAATGAAAGTCAAACACATTCATACAAAGTTATTTAAATCAAATGAAAGTGAAATGCATTCTATAAAGCTAATTGAATCAAATGAAAGTCCAACACATTCAAATAAAGCTATTTAAATCAAATGAGATTCAAATATATTTAAACAAAGCTATTTGAATCAAATGAAAGTTAAATACATTCTACAAAGCTAATTGAATCAAATGAATGTCAAACACATTCAAACAAAGGTATTTGAATCAAATAAAAGTCAAATACATTCTACAAAGCTAATTGAATCAAAAGAAAGTCAAACGCATTCAAACAAAGCTATTTGAATCAAATGAAATTGAAGTACATTCTACAAAGCTAATTGAATCAAATGAATGTCAAACACATTCAAACAAAGCTATTTGAATCAAATGAAAGTCAAATACATTCTACAAAGCTAATTTAGTCAAAAGAAAGTCAAACGCATTCAAACAAAGCTATTTGAATCAAAGAACAGTAAAATACATTCTACAAAGCTAATTGAATCAAATGAATGTCAAACACATTAAAACAAAGCTATTTAAATCAAATGAGAGTCAAATACATTCACACAAAGCTAATTAAGTCAAATAAAAGTCAAATGCATTCTACAAAGCGAATTGAATCAAATGAAAGTCAAAAACATTCAAACAAATCTATTTGAATCAAATGAGAGTCAAATGCATTCAAACAAAGCTATTTGAATCAAATGAAAGTCAAATACATTCTACAAAGCAAATTGAATCAAAAGAAAGTCAAACGCATTCAAACAAAGCTATTTGAATCAAATAGCAGTCAAATACATTCTACAAAGCTAATTGAATCAAATGAAAGTCAAACACATTAAAACAAAGCTATTTAAATCAAATGAGAGTCAAATACATTCACACAAAACTAATTAAGTCAAATAAAAGTCAAATGCATTCTACAAAGCAAATTGAATCAAATGAAAGTCAAACACATTCAAACAAAACTATTGGAATCGAATGAAAGTCAAACACATTCAAACAAAGTTATTTGAATCAAATGAAAGTGAAATGCATTTCACAAAGCTAATTGAATCAAATGAAAGTCAAACACATTCAAATAAAGCTATTTGAATCAATTGAAAGTCAAACACATTCAAATAAAGTTATTTAAATCAAATGAAAGTGAAATGCATTCTACAAAGCTAATTGAATCAAATGAAAGTCCAACACATTCAAATAAAGCTATTTGAATCAAATGAGAGTCAAATATATTTAAACAAAGCTATTTGAATCAAATGAAAGTCCAACACATTCAAATAAAGCTATTTGAATCAAATGAGAGTCAAATATATTTAAACAAAGCTATTTGAATCAAATGAAAGTCAAATACATTCTACAAAGCTAATTGAATCAAATGAATGTCAAACACATTCAAATAAAGCTATTTAAATCAAATAAAAGTCAAATACATTCTACAAAGCTAATTGAATCAAAAGAAAGTCAAACGCATTCAAACAAAGCTATTTGAATCAAATAACAGTCAAATACATTCTACAATGCTAATTGAAACAAATGAAAGTCAAACACATTCAAACAAAGCTATTTGAATCAAATGAGAGTCAAATACATTCACACAAAGCTAATTAAATCTAATAAAAGTCAAATACATTCTACAAAGCTAATTGAATCAAATGAAAGTCAAACATATTCAAACAAAGCTATTTGGATCAAATGAGAGTCAAATACATTCAAACAAAGCTATTTGAATAAAATGAAAGTCAAATACATTTTACAAAGCTATTTGAATCAAATGAAAGTCAAACAAATTCAAACAAAGGTATTTAAATCAAATGAATGTGAAATGCATTCTACAAAGCTAATTGAATCAAATGAAAGTCAAACACATTCATACAAAGTTATTTAAATCAAATGAAAGTGAAATGCATTCTACAAAGCTAATTGAATCAAATGAAAGTCCAACACATTCAAATAAAGCTATTTGAATCAAATGAGAGTCAAATATATTTAAACAAAGCTATTTGAATCAAATGAAAGTCAAATACATTCTACAAAGCTAATTGAATCAAATGAATGTCAAACACATTCAAACAAAGCTATTTAAATCAAATGAAAGTCAAATACATTCACACAAAGCTAATTAAATCAAATAAAAGTCAAATACATTCTACAAAGCTAATTGAATCAAATGAAAGTCAAACACATTCAAACAAAACTATTGGAATCAAATGAAAGTCAAACACATTCAAACAAAGTTATTTGAATCAAATGAAAGTGAAATGCATTTCACAAAGCTAATTGAATCAAATGAAAGTCAAACACATTCAAACAAAGCTTTTTGAATCAAATGAGAGTCAAACAAATTCAAACAAAGTTATTTAAATCAAATGAAAGTCAAATGCATTCTACAAAGCTTATTGAATCAAATGAAAGTCAAACACATTCAAATAAAGCTATTTGAATCAAATGAAAGTCAAACACATTCAAATAAAGTTATTTAAATCAAATGAAAGTGAAATGCATTCTACAAAGCTAATTGAATCAAATGAAAGTCAAACACATTCAAATAAAGCTATTTGAATCAAATGAAAGTCAAATATATTTAAACAAAGCTATTTGAATCAAATGAAAGTCCAACACATTCAAATAAAGCTATTTGAATCAAATGAGAGTCAAATATATTTAAACAAAGCTATTTGAATCAAATGAAAGTCAAATACATTCTACAAAGCTAATTGAATCAAATGAATGTCAAACACATTCAAACAAAGCTATTTAAATCAAATAAAAGTCAAATACATTCTACAAAGCTAATGAATCAAAAGAAAGTCAAACGCATTCAAACAAAGCTATTTGAATCAAATAACAGTCAAATACATTCTACAATGCTAATTGAAACAAATGAAAGTCAAACACATTCAAACAAAGCTATTTGAATCAAATGAAAGTCAAATACATTCACACAAAGCTAATTAAATCTAATAAAAGTCAAATACATTCTACAAAGCTAATTGAATCAAATGAAAGTCAAAATATTCAAACAAAGCTATTTGATCAAATGAGAGTCAAATACATTCAAACAAAGCTATTTGAATAAAATGAAAGTCAAATACATTTTACAAAGCTATTTGAATCAAATGAAAGTCAAACAAATTCAAACAAAGGTATTTAAATCAAATGAAAGTGAAATGCATTCTACAAAGCTAATTGAATCAAATGAAAGTCAAACACATTCATACAAAGTTATTTAAATCAAATGAAAGTGAAATGCATTCTACAAAGCTAATTGAATCAAATGAAAGTCCAACACATTCAAATAAAGCTATTTGAATCAAATGAGAGTCAAATATATTTAAACAAAGCTATTTGAATCAAATGAAAGTCAAATACATTCTACAAAGCTAATTGAATCAAATGAATGTCAAACACATTCAAACAAAGCTATTTGAATCAAATGAAAGTCAAATACATTCTACAAAGCTAATTGAATCAAAAGAAAGTCAAACGCATTCAAACAAAGCTATTTGAATCAAATAGCAGTCAAATACATTCTACAAAGCTAATTGAATCAAATGAAAGTCAAAACACATAAAACAAAGCTATTTAAATCAAATGAAAGTCAAATACATTCACACAAACTAATTAAGTCAAATAAAAGTCAAATGCATTCTACAAAGCAATTGAATCAAATGAAAGTCAAACACATTCAAACAAAAAACTATTGGAATCGAATGAAAGTCAAACACATTCAAACAAAGTTATTTGAATCAAATGAAAGTGAAATGCATTTCACAAAGCTAATTGAATCAAATGAAAGTCAAACACATTCAAATAAAGCTATTTGAATCAATTGAAAGTCAAACACATTCAAATAAAGTTATTTAAATCAAATGAAAGTGAAATGCATTCTACAAAGCTAATTGAATCAAATGAAAGTCCAACACATTCAAAAAAGCTATTTGAATCAAATGAGAGTCAAATATATTTAAACAAAGCTATTTGAATCAAATGAAAGTCCAAACACATTCAAATAAAGCTATTTGAATCAAATGAGAGTCAATATATTTAAACAAAGCTATTTGAATCAAATGAAAGTCAAATACATTCTACAAAGCTAATTGAATCAAATGAATGTCAAACACATTCAAATAAAGCTATTTAAATCAAATAAAAGTCAAATACATTCTACAAAGCTAATTGAATCAAAAGAAAGTCAAACGCATTCAAACAAAGCTATTTGAATCAAATAACAGTCAAATACATTCTACAATGCTAATTGAAACAAATGAAAGTCAAACACATTCAAACAAAGCTATTTGAATCAAATGAGAGTCAAATACATTCACACAAAGCTAATTAAATCTAATAAAAGTCAAATACATTCTACAAAGCTAATTGAATCAAATGAAAGTCAAACATATTCAAACAAAGCTATTTGGATCAAATGAGAGTCAAATACATTCAAACAAAGCTATTTGAATAAAATGAAAGTCAAATACATTTTACAAAGCTATTTGAATCAAATGAAAGTCAAACAAATTCAACAAAGTATTTAAATCAAATGAAGTGAAATGCATTCTACAAAGCTAATTGAATCAAATGAAAGTCAAACAATTCATAAAGTTATTTAAATCAAATGAAAGTGAAATGCATTCTACAAAGCTAATTGAATCAAATGAAAGTCCAACACATTCAAATAAAGCTATTTGAATCAAATGAGGAGTCAAATATATTTAAACAAAGCTATTTGAATCAAATGAAAGTCAATACATTCTACAAAAGCTAATTGAATCAAATGAATGTCAAACACATTCAAACAAAGCTATTTAAATCAAATGAAAGTCAAATACATTCACACAAAGCTAATTAAATCAAATGAAAGTCAAATACATTCTACAAAGCAAATGAATCAAATGAAAGTCAAAACACATTCAAACAAAACTATTTGAATCAAATGAAAGTCAAAACATTCAAACAAAGTTATTTGAATCAAATGAAAGTGAAATGCATTTCACAAAGCTAATTGAATCAAATGAAAGTCAAACACATTCAAACAAAGCTTTTTGAATCAAATGAGAGTCAAACAAATTCAAACAAAGTTATTTAAATCAAATGAAAGTCAAATGCATTTACAAAGCTTATTGAATCAAATGAAAGTCAAACACATTCAAACAAAGCTATTTGAATCAATTGAAAGTCAAACACATTCAAACAAAGTTATTAAATCAAATGAAAGTGAAATGCATTCTACAAAGCTAATTGAATCAAATGAAAGTCAAACACATTCAAACAAAGCTATTTGAATCAAATGAAAGTCAAATACATTTAAACAAAGCTATTGAATCAAATGAAAGTCCAACACATTCAAATAAAGCTATTGAATCAAATGAGAGTCAAATATATTTAAACAAAGCTATTGAATCAAATGAAAGTCAAATACATTCTACAAAGCTAATTGAATCAAATGAAAGTCAAAACATTCAAATAAAGCTATTAAATCAAATGAAAGTCAAATACATTCTACAAAGCTAATTGAATCAAATGAAAGTCAAACACATTCAAACAAAGCTATTTGAATCAAATAACAGTCAAATACATTCTACAAAGCTAATTGAAACAAATGAAAGTCAAACACATTCAAACAAAGCTATTTGAATCAAATGAGAGTCAAATACATTCACACAAAGCTAATTAAATCTAATAAAAGTCAAATACATTCTACAAAGCTAATTGAATCAAATGAAAGTCAAACACATTCAAACAAAAGCTATTTGATCAAATGAGAGTCAAATACATTCAAACAAAGCTATTTGAAAAAATGAAAGTCAAATACATTTTACAAAGCTATTTGAATCAAATGAAAGTCAAACAAATTCAAACAAAGGTATTTAATCAAATGAAAGTGAAAGTGAAATGCATTCTACAAAGCTAATTGAATCAAATGAAAGTCAAACACATTCAACAAAGTTATTTAAATCAAATGAAAGTGAAATGCATTCTACAAAGCTAATTGAATCAAATGAAAGTCAAACACATTCAAATAAAGCTATTTGAATCAAATGAGAGTCAAATATATTTAAACAAAGCTATTTGAATCAAATGAAAGTCAAATACATTCTACAAAGCTAATTGAATCAAATGAAAGTCAAACACATTCAAACAAAGCTATTTGAATCAAATGAAAGTCAAATACATTCTACAAAGCTATTGAATCAAAAGAAAGTCAAACGCATTCAAACAAAGCTATTTGAATCAAATAAAGTCAAATACATTCTACAAAGCTAATTGAATAAAATGAAAGTCAAACACATTCAAACAAAGCTATTTGAATCAAATGAAAGTCAAATACATTCACACAAAGCTATTAAATCAAATGAAAGTGAAATGCATTTACAAAGCTAATTGAATCAAATGAAAGTCAAACACATTCAAACAAAGCTTTTTGAATCAAATGAGAGTCAAATACATTCAAACAAAGCTATTGAATCAAATGAAAGTCAAATACATTCTACAAAGCTAATTGAATCAAATGAAAGTCAAACACATTCAACAAAGTTATTTAAATCAAATGAAATGAAATGCATTCTACAAAGCTAATTGAATCAAATGAAAGTCAAACACTTTCAAACAAAGCTATTTGAATCAAATGAAAGTCAAACACATTAAAACAAAGCTATTTAAATCAAATGAAAGTGAAATGCATTCTACAAAGCTAATTGAATCAAATGAAAGTCAAACACATTCAAACAAAGCTATTTGAATCAAATGAAAGTCAAACACATTCAAACAAAGTTATTTAAATCAAATGAAAGTGAAATACATTCTACAAAGCTAATTGAATCAAATGAAAGTCAAACACATTCAAACAAAGCTATTTGAATCAAATGAAAGTGAAATGCATTCTACAAAGCTAATTGAATCAAATGAAAGTCAAACACATTCAAACAAAGCTATTTAAATCAAATGAAAGTCAAATACATTCAAACAAAGCTATTTGAATCAAATGAAAGTTAAATACATTCTACAAAGCTAATTGAATCAAATGAAAGTCAAACACATTCAAACAAAGCTATTTGAATCAAATGAAAGTCAAATACATTCTACAAAGCTAATTTAATCAAAAGAAAGTCAAACACATTCAAACAAAGCTATTTGAATCAAATGAAAGTCAAATACATTCTACAAAGCTAATTGAATCAAAGAATGTCAAACACATTCAAACAAAGCTATTTGAATCAAATGAAAGTCAAATACATTCAAACAAAGCTAATTAATCAAATGAAAGTCAAATGCATTCTACAAAGCTAATTGAATCAAATGAAAGTCAAAAACATTCAAACAAATCTATTGAATCAAATGAAGAGTCAAATGCATTCAAACAAAGCTATTTGAATCAAATGAAAGTCAAATACATTCTACAAAGCAAATTGAATCAAAAGAAAGTCAAACGCATTCAAACAAAGCTATTTGAATCAAATAAAGTCAAATACATTCTACAAAGCTAATTGAATCAAATGAAAGTCAAACACATTCAAACAAAGCTATTTAAATCAAATGAGAGTCAAATACATTCAACAAACTAATTAATCAAATAAAAGTCAAATGCATTCTACAAAGCAAATTGAATCAAATGAAAGTCAAACACATTCAAACAAACTATTGAATCAAATGAAAGTCAAACACATTCAAACAAAGTTATTTGAATCAAATGAAAGTGAAATGCATTCACAAAGCTAATTGAATCAAATGAAAGTCAAACACATTCAAACAAAGCTATTTGAATCAAATGAAAGTCAAACACATTCAAACAAAGTTATTTAAATCAAATGAAAGTCAAATGCATTCTACAAAGCTAATTGAATCAAATGAAAGTCAAACACATTCAAACAAAGCTATTTGAATCAAATGAAAGTCAAATACATTAAACAAAGCTATTTGAATCAAATGAAAGTCAAACACATTCAAACAAAGCTATTTGAATCAAATGAAAGTCAAATACATTCAAACAAAGCTATTTGAATCAAATGAAAGTCAAATACATTCTACAAAGCTAATTGAATCAAATGAAAGTCAAACACATTCAAACAAAGCTATTTAATCAAATGAAAGTCAAATACATTCTACAAAGCTAATTGAATCAAATGAAAGTCAAACACATTCAAACAAAGCTATTTGAATCAAATAAAGTCAAATACATTCTACAAAGCTAATTGAATCAAATGAAAGTCAAACACATTCAAACAAAGCTATTTGAATCAAATGAAAGTCAAATACATTCAAACAAAGCTAATTAAATCAAATGAAAGTCAAATACATTCTACAAAGCTAATTGAATCAAATGAAAGTCAAAACATTCAAACAAAGCTATTTGAATCAAATGAAAGTCAAATACATTCAAACAAAGCTATTTGAATCAAATGAAAGTCAAATACATTCTACAAAGCTATTTGAATCAAATGAAAGTCAAACAATTCAAACAAAGCTATTTAAATCAAATGAAAGTCAAATGCATTCTACAAAGCTAATTGAATCAAATGAAAGTCAAACACATTCAAACAAAGTTATTTAAATCAAATGAAAGTGAAATGCATTCTACAAAGCTAATTGAATCAAATGAAAGTCAAACACATTCAAACAAAGCTATTTGAATCAAATGAGAGTCAAATACATTAAACAAAGCTATTGAATCAAATGAAAGTCAAATACATTCTACAAAGCTAATTGAATCAAATGAAAGTCAAACACATTCAAACAAAGCTATTTGAATCAAATGAAAGTCAAATACATTCTACAAAGCTAATTGAATCAAATGAAAGTCAAACACATTCAAACAAAGCTATTTGAATCAAATAAAGTCAAATACATTCTACAAAGCTAATTGAATCAAATGAAAGTCAAACACATTCAAACAAAGCTATTTGAATCAAATGAAAGTCAAATACATTCACACAAAGCTAATTAAATCAAATGAAAGTCAAATACATTCTACAAAGCTAATTGAATCAAATGAAAGTCAAACACATTCAAACAAAGCTATTTGAATCAAATGAAAGTCAAATACATTCAAACAAAGCTATTTGAATCAAATGAAAGTCAAATACATTCTACAAAGCTAATTGAATCAAATGAAAGTCAAACACATTCAAACAAAGCTATTTAAATCAAATGAAAGTCAAATGCATTCTACAAAGCTAATTGAATCAAATGAAAGTCAAACACATTCAAACAAAGCTATTTGAATCAAATGAAAGTCAAACACATTCAAACAAAGCTATTTAAATCAAATGAAAGTCAAATACATTCTACAAAGCTAATTGAATCAAATGAAAGTCAAACACATTCAAACAAAGCTATTTGAATCAAATGAAAGTCAAATACATTCAAACAAAGCTATTTAAATCAAATGAAAGTCAAATACATTCTACAAAGCTATTGAATCAAATGAAAGTCAAACACATTCAAACAAAGTTATTTAAATCAAATGAAAGTCAAATGCATTCTACAAAGCTAATTGAATCAAATGAAAGTCAAACACATTCAAACAAAGCTATTTGAATCAAATGAAAGTCAAATACATTCAAACAAAGCTATTTGAATCAAATGAAAGTCAAATACATTCTACAAAGCTAATTGAATCAAATGAAAGTCAAACACATTCAACAAAGCTATTTGAATCAAATGAAAGTCAAATACATTCTACAAAGCTATTGAATCAAATGAAAGTCAAACACATTCAAACAAAGCTATTTGAATCAAATGAAAGTCAATACATTCTACAAAGCTAATTGAATCAAATGAAAGTCAAACACATTCAAACAAAGCTATTGAATCAAATGAAAGTCAAATACATTCAACAAAGCTATTTGAATCAAATGAAAGTCAAACGCATTCAAACAAAGCTATTTGAATCAAATGAAAGTCAAATACATTCTACAAAGCTAATTGAATCAAATGAAAGTCAAACACATTCAAACAAAGCTATTTAAATCAAATGAAAGTCAAATACATTCACAAAGCTAATTAATCAAATGAAAGTCAAATGCATTCTACAAAGCTATTGAATCAAATGAAAGTCAAAAACATTCAAACAAAGCTATTTGAATCAAATGAAAGTCAAATACATTCAAACAAAGCTATTTGAATCAAATGAAAGTCAAATACATTCTACAAAGCTAATTGAATCAAATGAAAGTCAAACACATTCAAACAAGCTATTTGAATCAAATGAAAGTCAAATACATTCTACAAAGCTAATTGAATCAAATGAAAGTCAAACACATTCAAACAAAGCTATTTAAATCAAATGAAAGTCAAATACATTCACACAAAGCTAATTAATCAAATAAAAGTCAAATGCATTCTACAAAGCTAATTGAATCAAATGAAAGTCAAACACATTCAAACAAAGCTATTGAATCAAATGAAAGTCAAACACATTCAAACAAAGCTATTTGAATCAAATGAAAGTCAAATACATTCACAAAGCTAATTGAATCAAATGAAAGTCAAACACATTCAAACAAAGCTATTTGAATCAAATGAAGTCAAATACATTCAAACAAAGCTATTTGAATCAAATAAAGTCAAATACATTCTACAAAGCTAATTGAATCAAATGAAAGTCAAACACATTCAAACAAAGCTATTTAATCAAATGAAAGTGAAATACATTCTACAAAGCTAATTGAATCAAATGAAAGTCAAACACATTCAAACAAAGCTATTTGAATCAAATGAAAGTCAAACACATTCAAACAAAGTTATTTAATCAAATGAAGTCAAATGCATTCTACAAAGCTAATTGAATCAAATGAAAGTCAAACACATTCAAACAAAGCTATTTGAATCAAATGAAGTCAAACACATTCAAACAAAGTTATTAAAATCAAATGAAAGTCAAATACATTCTACAAAGCTAATTGAATCAAATGAAAGTCAAAACATTCAAACAAGCTATTTAAATCAAATGAAAGTCAAATGCATTCTACAAAGCTAATTGAATCAAATGAAAGTCCAACACATTCAAATAAAGCTATTTGATCAAATGAGAGTCAAATACATTCAAACAAAGCTATTTGAATCAAATGAAAGTCAAATACATTCTACAAAGCTAATTGAATCAAATGAAAGTCAAACACATTCAAACAAAGCTATTAAATCAAATGAAAGTCAAATACATTCACACAAAGCTAATTAAATCAAATAAAAGTCAAATACATTCTACAAAGCTAATTGAATCAAATGAAAGTCAAACACATTCAAACAAAGCTATTGGAATCAATGAAAGTCAAACACATTCAAACAAAGTTATTTGAATCAAATGAAAGTCAAATGCATTCACAAAGCTAATTGAATCAAATGAAAGTCAAACACATTCAAACAAAGCTATTTGAATCAAATGAAAGTCAAATATTTCAAACAAAGCTATTTGAATCAAATAAAGTCAAATACATTCTACAAAGCTAATTGAATCAAATGAAAGTCAAACACATTCAAACAAAGCTATTTAAATCAAATGAAAGTCAAATACATTCTACAAAGCTAATTGAATCAAATGAAAGTCAAACACATTCAAACAAAGCTATTTGAATCAAATGAAAGTCAAACACATTCAAACAAAGTTATTTAAATCAAATGAAGTGAAATGCATTCTACAAAGCTAATTGAATCAAATGAAAGTCAAACACATTCAACAAAGCTATTTAAATCAAATGAAAGTGAAATACATTCTACAAAGCTAATTGAATCAAATGAAAGTCAAACACATTCAAATAAAGCTATTTGAATCAAATGAGAGTCAAATATTTAAACAAAGCTATTTGAATCAAATGAAAGTCAAATACATTCTACAAAGCTAATTGAATCAAATGAAAGTCAAACACATTCAAACAAAGCTATTTAAATCAAATAAAAGTCAAATACATTCTACAAAGCTAATTGAATCAAAGAAAGTCAAACACATTCAAACAAAGCTATTTGAATCAAATGAAAGTCAAATACATTCTACAAAGCTATTGAATCAAATGAAAGTCAAACACATTCAAACAAAGCTATTTGAATCAAATGAGAGTCAAATACATTCAAACAAAGCTAATTAAATCAAATGAAAGTCAAATACATTCTACAAAGCTAATTGAATCAAATGAAAGTCAAACACATTCAACAAAGCTATTTGAATCAAATGAAAGTCAAATACATTCAAACAAAGCTATTTGAATCAAATGAAAGTCAAATACATTTACAAAGCTATTTGAATCAAATGAAAGTCAAACACATTCAAACAAAGCTATTTAAATCAAATGAAAGTCAAATACATTCTACAAAGCTAATTGAATCAAATGAAAGTCAAACACATTCAAACAAAGCTATTTAAATCAAATGAAAGTCAAATACATTCTACAAAGCTAATTGAATCAAATGAAAGTCAAACACATTCAAACAAAGCTATTTGAATCAAATGAGAGTCAAATTATTCAAACAAAGCTATTTGAATCAAATGAAAGTCAAATACATTCTACAAAGCTAATTGAATCAAATGAAAGTCAAAACACATTCAAACAAAGCTATTTGAATCAAATGAAAGTCAAATACATTCTACAAAGCTAATTGAATCAAAAGAAAGTCAAACACATTCAAACAAAGCTATTTGAATCAAATAAAGTCAAATACATTCTACAAAGCTAATTGAATCAAATGAAAGTCAAACACATTCAAACAAAGCTATTTGAATCAAATGAGAGTCAAATACATTCAACAAAGCTAATTAAATCAAATAAAGTCAAATACATTCTACAAAGCTAATTAAATCAAATGAAAGTCAAACACATTCAAACAAAGCTATTGAATCAAATGAAAGTCAAACACATTCAAACAAAGCTATTTAAATCAAATGAAAGTGAAATGCATTCTACAAAGCTAATTGAATCAAATGAAAGTCAAACACATTCAAACAAAGCTATTTGAATCAAATGAAAGTCAAACACATTCAAACAAAGCTATTAAATCAAATGAAAGTCAAATACATTCTACAAAGCTAATTGAATCAAATGAAAGTCAAACACATTCAAAAAAGCTATTTAAATCAAATGAAAGTCAAATGCATTCTACAAAGCTAATTGAATCAAATGAAAGTCAAACACATTCAAATAAAGCTATTTGAATCAAATGAAAGTCAAATACATTTAAACAAAGCTATTTGAATCAAATGAAAGTCAAATACATTCTACAAAGCTAATTGAATCAAATGAAAGTCAAACACATTCAAACAAAGCTATTTGAATCAAATGAAAGTCAAATACATTCTACAAAGCTAATTGAATCAAATGAAAGTCAAACACATTCAAACAAAGCTATTTGAATCAAATGAAAGTCAAATACATTCAACAAAGCTAATTGAATCAAATGAAAGTCAAACACATTCAAACAAAGCTATTTAAATCAAATGAAAGTCAAATACATTCTACAAAGCTATTTGAATCAAATGAAAGTCAAACGCATTCAAACAAAGCTATTTGAATCAAATGAAAGTCAAATACATTCTACAAGCTAATTGAATCAAATGAAAGTCAAACACATTCAAAACAAAGCTATTTAAATCAAATGAAAGTCAAATACATTCACACAAAGCTAATTGATCAAATGAAAGTCAAACACATTCAACAAAGCTAATTGAATCAAATGAAAGTCAAACACATTCAAACAAAGCTATTTGAATCAAATGAAAGTCAAACACATTCAAACTCAAACAAAGTTATTTAAATCAAATGAAAGTCAAATGCATTCTACAAAGCTAATTGAATCAAATGAAAGTCAAACACATTCAAACAAAGCTATTTGAATCAAATGAAAGTCAAAACATTCAAACAAAGCTATTTGAATCAAATGAAAGTCAAATACATTCTACAAAGCAATTGAATCAAATGAAAGTCAAACACATTCAAACAAAGCTATTGAATCAAATGAAAGTCAAACACATTCAAACAAAGCTATTTGAATCAAATGAAAGTGAAATGCATTCACAAAGCTATTGAATCAAATGAAAGTCAAACACATTCAAACAAAGCTATTTGAATCAAATGAAAGTCAAACACATTCAAACAAAGCTATTTAAATCAAATGAAAGTCAAATACATTCTACAAAGCTAATTGAATCAAATGAAAGTCAAACACATTCAACAAAGCTATTTGAATCAAATGAAAGTCAAACACATTCAACAAAGCTATTTAAATCAAATGAAAGTCAAATGCATTCTACAAAGCTAATTGAATCAAATGAAAGTCAAACACATTCAAACAAAGCTATTTGAATCAAATGAAAGTCAAACACATTCAAACAAGCTATTTAAATCAAATGAAAGTCAAATGCATTCTACAAAGCTAATTGAATCAAATGAAAGTCAAACACATTCAAACAAAGCTATTTAAATCAAATGAAAGTGAAATGCATTCTACAAAGCTAATTGAATCAAATGAAAGTCAAACACATTCAAACAAAGCTATTTGAATCAAATGAAAGTCAAACATTCTACAAAGCTATTTGAATCAAATGAAAGTCAAACACATTCAACAAAGCTATTTGAATCAAATGAGAGTCAATATATTTAAACAAAGCTATTTGAATCAAATGAAAGTCAAATACATTCTACAAAGCTAATTGAATCAAATGAATGTCAAACACATTCAAACAAAGCTATTTGAATCAAATGAAAGTCAAATACATTCTACAAAGCTAATTGAATCAAATGAAAGTCAAACACATTCAAACAAAGCTATTTGAATCAAATGAAAGTCAAATACATTCTACAAAGCTAATTGAAACAAATGAAAGTCAACACATTCAACCAAAGCTATTTGAATCAAATGAAAGTCAAATACATTCAACACAAAGCTAATTAAATCAAATAAAAGTCAAATACATTCTACAAAGCTATTGAATCAAATGAAAGTCAAACACATTCAAACAAAGCTATTTGAATCAAATGAAAGTCAAATACATTCAAACAAAGCTATTTGAATCAAATGAAAGTCAAATACATTTTACAAAGCTATTTGAATCAAATGAAAGTCAAACAAATTCAAACAAAGTATTTAAATCAAATGAAAGTGAAATGCATTCTACACAAGCTAATTGAATCAAATGAAAGTCAAACACATTCAAACAAAGTTATTTAAATCAAATGAAAGTGAAATGCATTCTACAAAGCTAATTGAATCAAATGAAAGTCAAACACATTCAACAAAGCTATTTGAATCAAATGAAAGTCAAATACATTCAAACAAAGCTATTTGAATCAAATGAAAGTCAAATACATTCTACAAAGCTAATTGAATCAAATGAAAGTCAAACACATTCAAACAAAGCTATTTGAATCAAATGAAAGTCAAATACATTCTACAAAGCTAATTGAATCAAATGAAAGTCAAACACATTCAACAAAGCTATTTGAATCAAATAAAAGTCAAATACATTCTACAAAGCTAATTGAATCAAATGAAAGTCAAACACATTCAAACAAAGCTATTTGAATCAAATGAAAGTCAAATACATTCAAACAAAGCTAATTAAATCAAATGAAAGTCAAATACATTCTACAAAGCTAATTGAATCAAATGAAAGTCAAACACATTCAAACAAAGCTATTTGAATCAAATGAAAGTCAAATACATTCAAACAAAGCTATTTAAATCAAATGAAAGTCAAATACATTCTACAAAGCTAATTGAATCAAATGAAAGTCAAACACATTCAAACAAAGCTATTTAAATCAAATGAAAGTCAAATCATTCTACAAAGCTAATTAATCAAATGAAAGTCAACACATTCAAACAAAGCTATTTGAATCAAATGAAAGTCAAATTATTCAAACAAAGCTATTTGAATCAAATGAAAGTCAAATACATTCTACAAAGCTAATTGAATCAAATGAAAGTCAAACACATTCAAACAAAGCTATTTGAATCAAATGAAAGTCAAATACATTCTACAAAGCTAATTGAATCAAATGAAAGTCAAACACATTCAAACAAAGCTATTTGAATCAAATGAAAGTCAAATACATTCTACAAAGCTAATTGAATCAAATGAAAGTCAAACACATTCAAACAAAGCTATTTGAATCAAATGAAAGTCAAATACATTCTACAAAGCTAATTTAATCAAAAGAAAGTCAAACACATTCAAACAAAGCTATTTGAATCAAATGAAAGTCAAATACATTCTACAAAGCTAATTGAATCAAATGAAAGTCAAACACATTCAAACAAAGCTATTTAAATCAAATGAGAGTCAAATACATTCAAACAAAGCTAATTAATCAAATAAAGTCAAATACATTCTACAAAGCTAATTGAATCAAATGAAAGTCAAACACATTCAAACAAAGCTATTTGAATCAAATGAAAGTCAAACACATTCAAACAAAGTTATTTAAATCAAATGAAAGTGAAATGCATTCTACAAAGCTAATTGAATCAAATGAAAGTCAAACACATTCAAACAAAGCTATTTGAATCAAATGAGAGTCAAATACATTCAACAAAGCTATTTGAATCAAATGAAAGTCAAATACATTCTACAAAGCTAATTGAATCAAATGAAAGTCAAACGCATTCAAACAAAGCTATTTGAATCAAATGAAGTCAAATACATTCTACAAAGCTAATTGAATCAAATGAAAGTCAAACACATTCAACAAAGCTATTTGAATCAAATGAAAGTCAAATACATTCAACAAAGCTAATTAATCAAAAAAGTCAATACATTCTACAAAGCTAATTGAATCAAATGAAAGTCAAACACATTCAAACAAAGCTATTTGAATCAAATGAAAGTCAAACACATTCAAACAAAGTTATTTGAATCAAATGAAAGTGAAATGCATTCACAAAGCTAATTGAATCAAATGAAAGTCAAACACATTCAAACAAAGCTATTTGAATCAAATGAGAGTCAAATACATTCAACAAAGCTATTTGAATCAAATGAAAGTCAAACACATTCAACAAAGCTATTGAATCAAATGAAAGTCAAACAATTCAAACAAAGTTATTTAAATCAAATGAAAGTCAAATGCATTCTACAAAGCTAATTGAATCAAATGAAAGTCAAACACATTCAAACAAAGCTATTTAAATCAAATGAAAGTCAAATACATTCTACAAAGCTAATTGAATCAAATGAAAGTCAAACACATTCAAATAAAGCTAATTGAATCAAATGAAAGTCAAACACATTCAAACAAAGTTATTTGAATCAAATGAAAGTCAAATGCATTCTACAAAGCTAATTGAATCAAATGAAAGTCAAACACATTCAAACAAAGCTATTTGAATCAAATGAAAGTCAAATACATTCAAACAAAGCTATTTGAATCAAATAAAGTCAAATACATTCTACAAAGCTAATTGAATCAAATGAAAGTCAAACATTCAAACAAAGCTATTTGAATCAAATGAAAGTCAAATACATTCTACAAAGCTAATTGAATCAAATGAAAGTCAAACACATTCAAACAAAGCTATTTGAATCAAATGAAGTCAAATACATTCAAACAAAGCTATTTAAATCAAATGAAGTCAAACACATTCAAACAAAGCTATTTGAATCAAATGAAAGTCAAATACATTCAAACAAAGCTAATTAAATCAAATGAAAGTCAAATACATTCTACAAAGCTAATTGAATCAAATGAAAGTCAAACACATTCAAACAAGCTATTTGAATCAAATGAAAGTCAACACATTCAAAACAAAGTTATTTAAATCAAATGAAAGTCAAATGCATTCTACAAAGCTAATTGAATCAAATGAAAGTCAAACACATTCAAACAAAGCTATTTGAATCAAATGAAAGTCAAACACATTCAAACAAAGTTATTTAAATCAAATGAAAGTGAAATACATTCTACAAAGCTAATTGAATCAAATGAAAGTCAAACACATTCAAACAAAGCTATTTGAATCAAATGAAAGTCAAATACATTCTACAAAGCTAATTGAATCAAATGAAAGTCAAACACATTCAAACAAAGCTATTTAAATCAAATGAAAGTCAAATACATTTAAACAAAGCTATTTGAATCAAATGAAAGTCAAATACATTCTACAAAGCTAATTGAATCAAATGAAAGTCAAACACATTCAAACAAAGCTATTTGAATCAAATGAAAGTCAAATACATTCAACAAAGCTATTGAATCAAATGAAAGTCAAACACATTCAAACAAAGCTATTTGAATCAAATGAAAGTCAAATACATTCTAACAAAGCTAATTGAATCAAATGAAAGTCAAACACATTCAAACAAAGCTATTTGAATCAAATGAAAGTCAAATACATTCTACAAAGCTATTTAATCAAATGAAAGTCAAAACATTCAACAAAGCTATTTGAATCAAATGAAAGTCAAATACATTCTACAAAGCTAATTGAATCAAATGAAAGTCAAACACATTCAAACAAAGCTATTTGAATCAAATGAAAGTCAAATACATTCACACAAAGCTAATTGAATCAAATGAAAGTCAAACACATTCTAACAAAGCTAATTGAATCAAATGAAAGTCAAACACATTCAACAAAGCTATTTGAATCAAATGAAAGTCAAACACATTCAAACAAAGTTTTTGAATCAAATGAAAGTCAAATACATTCTACAAAGCTAATTGAATCAAATGAAAGTCAAAAACATTCAACAAAGCTATTTGAATCAAATGAAAGTCAAATACATTCAAACAAAGCTATTAATCAAATGAAAGTCAAATACATTCTACAAAGCTAATTGAATCAAAAGAAAGTCAAACACATTCAAACAAAGCTATTTGAATCAAATAAAGTCAAACACATTCTACAAAGCTAATTGAATCAAATGAAAGTCAAACACATTCAAACAAAGCTATTTAAATCAAATGAAAGTCAAATGCATTCTACAAAGCTAATTGAATCAAATGAAAGTCAAACACATTCAAACAAAGCTATTTAAATCAAATGAAAGTCAAATGCATTCACAAAGCTATTGAATCAAATGAAAGTCAAACACATTCAAACAAAAGCTATTTGAATCAAATAAAGTCAATACATTCTACAAAGCTAATTGAATCAAATGAAAGTCAAACACATTCAAACAAAGCTATTGGAATCAAATGAAAGTCAAACACATTCAAACAAAGCTATTTGAATCAAATGAAAGTCAAACGCATTCTACAAAGCTAATTGAATCAAATGAAAGTCAAACACATTCAAACAAAGCTATTTGAATCAAATGAAAGTCAAATACATTCAAACAAAGCTATTGAATCAAATGAAAGTCAAATACATTCTACAAAGCTAATTGAATCAAATGAAAGTCAAAACAAATCAAACAAAGTTATTTAAATCAAATGAAAGTGAAATGCATTCTACAAAGCTAATTGAATCAAATGAAAGTCAAACACATTCAAACAAAGCTATTTGAATCAAATGAAAGTCAAACACATTCAAACAAAGTAATTTAATCAAATGAAAGTGAAATGCATTCTACAAAGCTAATTGAATCAAATGAAAGTCAAACACATTCAAACAAAGCTATTTGAATCAAATGAAAGTCAAACACATTCAAACAAAGTTATTTAAATCAAATGAAAGTAAATGCATTCACACAAAGCTAATTGAATCAAATGAAAGTCAAAAACATTCAAACAAAGCTATTTGAATCAAATGAGAGTCAAATACATTCAAACAAAGCTATTTGAATCAAATGAAAGTCAAATACATTCTACAAAGCTATTTGAATCAAATGAAAGTCAAACACATTCAAACAAAGCTATTTAAATCAAATGAAAGTGAAATGCATTCTACAAAGCTAATTGAATCAAATGAAAGTCAAACACATTCAAACAAAGTTATTTGAATCAAATGAAAGTCAAATACATTCTACAAAGCTAATTGAATCAAATGAAAGTCAAACACATTCAACAAAGCTATTTGAATCAAATGAGAGTCAAATACATTTAAACAAAGCAATTGAATCAAATGAAAGTCAAATACATTCTACAAAGCTAATTGAATCAAATGAATGTCAAACACATTCAAACAAAGCTATTTAAATCAAATGAAAGTCAAATACATTCACACAAAGCTAATTGAATCAAATAAAGTCAAACACATTCTAACAAAGCTAATTGAATCAAATGAAAGTCAAACACATTCTACAAAGCTAATTGAATCAAATGAAAGTCAAACACATTCAAACAAAGCTATTTGAATCAAATGAAAGTCAAATACATTCACACAAAGCTAATTAAATCAAATGAAAGTCAAATACATTCTACAAAGCTAATTGAATCAAATGAAAGTCAAACACATTCAAACAAAGCTATTTAAATCAAATGAAAGTCAAATACATTCTACAAAGCTAATTGAATCAAATGAAAGTCAAACACATTCAAACAAAGCTATTTGAATCAAATGAAAGTCAAATACATTCAAACAAAGCTATTTGAATCAAATGAAAGTCAAATACATTCTACAAAGCTAATTGAATCAAATGAAAGTCAACAATTCAAACAAAGCTATTAAATCAAATGAAAGTGAAATGCATTCTACAAAGCTAATTGAATCAAATGAAAGTCAAACACATTCAAACAAAGTTATTTAAATCAAATGAAAGTCAAATGCATTCTACAAAGCTAATTGAATCAAATGAAAGTCAAACACATTCAAACAAAGCTAATTAATCAAATAAAGTCAAATACATTCTACAAAGCTAATTGAATCAAATGAAAGTCAAACACATTCAAACAAAGCTATTGGAATCAAATGAAAGTCAAACACATTCAAACAAAGTTATTTGAATCAAATGAAAGTCAAATACATTCTACAAAGCTAATTGAATCAAATGAAAGTCAAACACATTCAAACAAAGCTATTTGAATCAAATGAAAGTCAAATACATTCAAACAAAGCTATTTGAATCAAATAAAGTCAAATACATTCTACAAAGCTAATTGAATCAAATGAAAGTCAAACACATTCAAACAAAG
>CM068279.1:22419708-22488251 GCA_034703905.1 Chenopodium berlandieri | reverse complement strand
TGCATTTCACTTTCATTTGATTTAAATAACTTTATTTGAATGTGTTTGACTTTCATTTGATTCAAGTAGCCTTGTTTGAATGTGTTTGACTTTCATTTGATTCAAATAGCTTTGTAGAATGTATTTGACTTTCATTTGATTCAAATAGCTTTGTTTGAATGTATTTGACTCTCATTTGATTCAAATAGCTTTGTTTGAATGTGTTTGACTTTATTTGATTCAATTAGCTTTGTAAATGCATTTCACTTTGATTTACTTTAATAACTTTGTTTGAATGTGTTGACTTTCATTTGATTCAAATAGCTTTGTTGAAAGTGTTTGACTTTCATTTGATTTTGAATTAGCTTTGTAGAATGTATTTGACTTTCATTTGATTTAATTAGCTTTGTTTGAATGTATTTGACTTCATTTGAATCAAATAGCTTGTTGAAATGTTTGACTTTCATTTGATTCAATTAGGCTTTGTAGAATGTATTTGACTTTTAGTTGATTTAATTAGCATTGTTTGAATGTATTTGACTCTCATTTGGTTTCAAATAGCTTTGTTTGAATGTGTTTGACTTCATTTGATTCAATTAGCTTTGTATATTGCATTTCACTTTCATTTGATTTAAAATAACTTTATTTGAAAGTGGTTTGACATTCATTTGATCCAAGTAGCCTTCTTTGAATGTGTTTGGCTTTCATTTGATTAAAATAGCTTTGTAGAATGTATTTGACTTTCTATTTGATTCAAATAGCTTGTGTTGAATGATTTGACTCTCTATTTGATTCAAATAGCTTTGTTGAGATATGTTGACTTTCTTTGATTCAATTAACTTTGTAGAATGTATTTGACTTCATTTAATTCAAATAAGCTTTGTTTGAATGTGTTGACTTTCATTTGATTCAAATAGTCATTGTTGAAGTGTATTTGACTTTCATTTGATTAAATAGACTTTGTTAGAATTGTTTTGACTTTCGTTTGATTCAAATAGCTTTGTTTGAAAGTGTTTGACTTTCATTTGATTGAATTAGCTTTATAGAATGTATTTGACTTTTATTTGATTTAATTAGCTTTGTTTGAATGTATTTGACCATCATTTGATTCAAATAGCTTTGATTGAATATGTTTGACTTTCATTTGATTCAATTAGCTTTGTAGAATGTATTTGACTTTCATTTGATTCAAATAACTTTGTTTGAATGTGTTTGACTTTCATTTGATTCAATTAGCTTTGTAGAATGTATTTGACTTTCATTTGATTTAACTAACTTTGTTTGAATGTGTTGACTTACATTTGATTCAAGTAGCTTTGTTTGAATGTGTTTGACTTTCATTTGATTCAAATAGCTTTGTAGAATGTATTTGACTTCCATTTGATTCAAATAGCTTTGTTTGAATGTATTTGACTCTCATTTCATTCAAATAGCTTTGTTTGACTGTTTTGACTTTCATTTGATTCAATAGCTTTGTATAATGCATTTCACTTTCATTTACTTTAAATAGCTTTGTTTGAATGTGTTTAACTTTCATTTGATTCAAATAGCTTTGTTTGAAAGTGTTTGACTTTCATTTGATTGAATTAGCTTTGTAGAATGTATTTGACTTTCATTTGATTCAAATAGCTTTGTTTGAATGTGTTTGACTTTCATTTGATTCAATTAGCTTTGTATAATGTATTTGACTTTCATTTATTTAAATAACTTTGTTGAATGTGTTTGACTTTCATTTGATTCAAATAGCTTTGTTTGAATGTGTTTGACTTTCATTTGATTGAATTAGCTTTGTAGAATGTATTTGACTTTCTTTTTTGATTTAATTAGCTTTGTTTGAATGTATTTGACCTTCATTTGATTCAAATAGCTTTGTTGAAATGTTTGACTTTCATTTGATTCAATTAGCTTTGTATAATGCATTTCACTTTGATTTACTTTAAATATCTTTGTTTGAATGTATTTAACTTTCATTTGATTCAAATAGCTTTGTTTGAAAGTGTTTGACTTTCATTTGATTGAATTAGCTTTGTAGAATGTATTTGACTTTTATTTGATTTAATTAGCTTTGTTTGAATGTATTTGACCATCATTTGATTCAAATAGCTTTGATTGAATATGTTTGACTTTCATTTGATTCAATTAGCTTTGTAGAATGTATTTGACTTTCATTTGATTCAAATAACTTTGTTTGAAAGTGTTTGACTTTCATTTGATTGAATTAGCTTTGTAGAATGTATTTGACTTTTATTTGATTTAATTAGCTTTGTTTGAATGTATTTGACCATCATTTGATTTAAATAGCTTTGATTGAATATGTTTGACTTTCATTTGATTCAATTAGCTTTGTAGAATGTATTTGACTTTCATTTGATTCAAATAACTTTGTTTGAATGTGTTTGACTTTCATTTGATTCAATTAGCTTTGTAGCATGTATTTGACTTTCATTTGATTTAACTAACTTTGTTTGAATGTGTTTGACTTTCATTTGATTCAAGTAGCTTTGTTTGAATGTGTTTGACTTTCATTTGATTTTAATAGCTTTGTAGATTGTATTTGACTTCTATTTGATTCAAATAGCTTTGTTTGAATGTATTTGACTCTCATTTCATTCAAATAGCTTTGTTTGACTGTGTTTGACTTTCATTTGATTCAATAAGCTTTGTACAATGCATTTCACTTTCATTTAAATTAAATAACTTTGTTTGAATGTGTTTGACTTTCATTTGATTCAAATAGCTTTGTTCGGATGTGTTTGACTTCCACTTGATTCAAATAGCTTTAGTTGAACGTGTTTGACTTTCATTTGATACAACTAGCTTTGTAGAATGTATTTGACTTTCATTTGAATCAAATAGCTTCGTTTGAATGTGTTTGACTTTGATTTGATTCAATTAGCTTTGTAGAATGTATTTGACTTTTATTTGATTTATTAGCATTGTTTGAATGTATTTGACTCTCATTTGGTTCAAATAGCTTTGTTTGAATGTGTTTGACTTTCATTTGATTCAATTAGCTTTGTAGATTTCATTTCACTTTAATTTGATTTAAATAACTTTATTTGAATGTGTTTGACTTTCATTTGATCCAAGTAGCCTTCTTTGAATGTGTTTGGCTTTCATTTGATTAAAATAGCTTTGTAGAATGTACTTGACTTTCATTTGATTCAAATAGCTTTGTTTGAATGTATTTGACTCTCATTTGATTCAAATAGCTTTGTTTGAATGTGTTTGACTTTTATTTGATTCAATTACCTTTGTATAATGCATTTCACTTTGATTTACTTTAAATAACTTTGTTTGAATGTGTTTAACTTTCATTTGATTCAAATAGCTTTGTTTGAAAGTGTTTGACTTTCATTTGATTGAATTAGCTTTGTAGAATGTATTTGACTTTTATTTGATTTAATTAGCTTTGTTTGAATGTATTTGACCTTCATTTAATTCAAATAGCTTTGATTGAATATGTTTGACTTTTATTTGATTCAATTAGCTTTGTAGAATGTATTTGACTTTCATTTGATTCAAATAACTTTGTTTGAATGTATTTGACTCTCACTTCATTCAAATAGCTTTGTTTGACTGTGTTTGACTTTCATTTGATTCAATAAGCTTTGTAGAATGCATTTCACTTTCATTTAAATTAAATAACTTTGTTTAAATGTGTTTGACTTTCATTTGATTCAAATAGCTTTGTTCGGATGTGTTTGACTTCCACTTGATTCAAATAGCTTTAGTTGAACGTGTTTGACTTTCATTTGATACAACTAGCTTTGTAGAATGTATTTGACCATCATTTGATTCAAATAGCTTTGATTGAATATGTTTGACTTTCATTTGATTCAATTAGCTTTGTAGAATGTATTTGACTTTCATTTGATTCAAATAACTTTGTTTGAAAGTGTTTGACTTTCATTTGATTGAATTAGCTTTGTAGAATGTATTTGACTTTTATTTGATTTAATTAGCTTTGTTTGAATGTATTTGACCATCATTTGATTCAAATAGCTTTGATTGAATATGTTTGACTTTCATTTGATACAACTAGCTTTGTAGAATGTATTTGACTTTCATTTGATACAACTAGCTTTGTAGAATGTATTTGACTTTCATTTGAATCAAATAGCTTCGTTTGAATGTGTTTGACTTTCATTTGATTCAATTAGCTTTGTAGAATGTATTTGACTTTTATTTGATTTTATTAGCATTGTTTGAATGTATTTGACTCTCATTTGGTTCAAATAGCTTTGTTTGAATGTGTTTGACTTTCATTTGATTCAATTAGCTTTGTAGATTTCATTTCACTTTCATTTGATTTAAATAACTTTATTTGAATGTGTTTGACTTTCATTTGATCCAAGTAGCCTTCTTTGAATGTGTTTGGCTTTCATTTGATTAAAATAGCTTTGTAGAATGTACTTGACTTTCATTTGATTCAAATAGCTTTGTTTGAATGTATTTGACTCTCATTTGATTCAAATAGCTTTGTTTGAATGTGTTTGACTTTCATTTGATTCAATTACCTTTGTATAATGCATTTCACTTTGATTTACTTTAAATATCTTTGTTTGAATGTGTTTAACTTTCATTTGATTCAAATAGTTTTGTTTGAAAGTGTTTGACTTTCATTTGATTGAATTAGCTTTGTAGAATGTATTTGACTTTTATTTGATTTAATTAGCTTTGTTTGAATGTATTTGACTCTCATTTGATTCAAATAGCTTTGTTTGAATGTGTTTGACTTTTATTTGATTCAATTACCTTTGTATAATGCATTTCACTTTGATTTACTTTAAATTACTTTGTTTGAATGTGTTTAACTTTCATTTGATTCAAATAGCTTTGTTTGAAAGTGTTTGACTTTCATTTGATTGAATTAGCTTTGTAGAATGTATTTGACTTTTATTTGATTTAATTAGCTTTGTTTGAATGTATTTGACCTTCATTTGATTCAAATAGCTTTGATTGAATATGTTTGACTTTTATTTGATTCAATTAGCTTTGAAGAATGTATTTGACTTTCATTTGATTCAAATAACTTTGTTTGAATGTGTTTGACTTTCATTTGATTCAATTAGCTTTGTAGAATGTATTTGACTTTCATTTGATTCAAATAACTTTGTTTGAAAGTGTTTGACTTTCATTTGATTGAATTAGCTTTGTAGAATGTATTTGACTTTTATTTGATTTAATTAGCTTTGTTTGAATGTATTTGACCATCATTTGATTCAAATAGCTTTGATTGAATATGTTTGACTTTCATTTGATACAACTAGCTTTGTAGAATGTATTTGACTTTCATTTGATACAACTAGCTTTGTAGAATGTATTTGACTTTCATTTGAATCAAATAGCTTCGTTTGAATGTGTTTGACTTTCATTTGATTCAATTAGCTTTGTAGAATGTATTTGACTTTTATTTGATTTAATTAGCTTTGTTTGAATGTATTTGACCATCATTTGATTCAAATAGCTTTGATTGAATATGTTTGACTTTCATTTGATTCAATTAGCTTTGTAGAATGTATTTGACTTTCATTTGATTCAAATAACTTTGTTTGAAAGTGTTTGACTTTCATTTGATTGAATTAGCTTTGTAGAATGTATTTGACTTTTATTTGATTTAATTAGCTTTGTTTGAATGTATTTGACCATCATTTGATTCAAATAGCTTTGATTGAATATGTTTGACTTTCATTTGATTCAATTAGCTTTGTAGAATGTATTTGACTTTCATTTGATTCAAATAACTTTGTTTGAATGTGTTTGACTTTCATTTGATTCAAATAGCTTTGTTCGGATGTGTTTGACTTCCACTTGATTCAAATAGCTTTAGTTGAACGTGTTTGACTTTCATTTGATACAACTAGCTTTGTAGAATGTATTTGACTTTCATTTGAATCAAATAGCTTCGTTTGAATGTGTTTGACTTTCATTTGATTCAATTAGCTTTGTAGAATGTATTTGACTTTTATTTGATTTTATTAGCATTGTTTGAATGTATTTGACTCTCATTTGGTTCAAATAGCTTTGTTTGAATGTGTTTGACTTTCATTTGATTCAATTAGCTTTGTAGATTGCATTTCACTTTCATTTGATTTAAATAACTTTATTTGAATGTGTTTGACTTTCATTTGATCCAAGTAGCCTTCTTTGAATGTGTTTGGCTTTCATTTGATTAAAATAGCTTTGTAGAATGTACTTGACTTTCATTTGATTCAAATAGCTTTGTTTGAATGTATTTGACTCTCATTTGATTCAAATAGCTTTGTTTGAATGTGTTTGACTTTTATTTGATTCAATTACCTTTGTATAATGCATTTCACTTTGATTTACTTTAAATAACTTTGTTTGAATGTGTTTAACTTTCATTTGATTCAAATAGCTTTGTTTGAAAGTGTTTGACTTTCATTTGATTGAATTAGCTTTGTAGAATGTATTTGACTTTTATTTGATTTAATTAGCTTTGTTTGAATGTATTTGACCTTCATTTGATTCAAATAGCTTTGATTGAATATGTTTGACTTTTATTTGATTCAATTAGCTTTGTAGAATGTATTTGACTTTCATTTGATTCAAATAACTTTGTTTGAATGTGTTTGACTTTCATTTGATTCAATTAGCTTTGTAGAATGTATTTGACTTTCATTTGATTTAACTAACTTTGTTTGAATGTGTTTGACTTTCATTTGATTCAAGTAGCTTTGTTAGAATGTGTTTGACTTTCATTTGATTCAAATAGCTTTGTTTGGATGTGTTTGACTTCCACTTGATTCAAATAGCTTTAGTTGAACGTGTTTGACTTTCATTTGATACAACTAGCTTTGTAGAATGTATTTGACTTTCATTTGAATCAAATAGCTTCGTTTGAATGTGTTTGACTTTCATTTGATTCAATTAGCTTTGTAGAATGTATTTGACTTTTATTTGATTTTATTAGCATTGTTTGAATGTATTTGACTCTCATTTGGTTCAAATAGCTTTGTTTGAATGTGTTTGACTTTCATTTGATTCAATTAGCTTTGTAGATTGCATTTCACTTTCATTTGATTTAAATAACTTTATTTGAATGTGTTTGAATTTCATTTGATCCAAGTAGCCTTCTTTGAATGTGTTTGGCTTTCATTTGATTAAAATAGCTTTGTAGAATGTACTTGACTTTCATTTGATTCAAATAGCTTTGTTTGAATTGTATTTGACTCTCATTTGATTCAAATAGCTTTGTTTGAATGTGTTTGACTTTTATTTGATTCAATTACCTTTGTATAATGCATTTCACTTTGATTTACTTTAAATAACTTTGTTTGAATGTGTTTAACTTTCATTTGATTCAAATAGCTTTGTTTGAAAGTGTTTGACTTTCATTTGATTGAATTAGCTTTGTAGAATGTATTTGACTTTTATTTGATTTAATTAGCTTTGTTTGAATGTATTTGACCTTCATTTGATTCAAATAGCTTTGATTGAATATGTTTGACTTTTATTTGATTCAATTAGCTTTGTAGAATGTATTTGACTTTCATTTGATTCAAATAACTTTGTTTGAATGTATTTGACTCTCATTTCATTCAAATAGCTTTGTTTGACTGTGTTTGACTTTCATTTGATTCAATAAGCTTTGTAGAATGCATTTCACTTTCATTTAAATTAAATAACTTTGTTTGAATGTGTTTGACTTTCATTTGATTCAAATAGCTTTGTTTGGATGTGTTTGACTTCCACTTGATTCAAATAGCTTTAGTTGAACGTGTTTGACTTTCATTTGATACAACTAGCTTTGTAGAATGTATTTGACTTTCATTTGAATCAAATAGCTTCGTTTGAATGTGTTTGACTTTCATTAGATTCAATTAGCTTTGTAGAATGTATTTGACTTTTATTTGATTTAATTAGCATTGTTAGAATGTATTTGACTCTCATTTGGTTCAAATAGCTTTGTTTGAATGTGTTTGACTTTCATTTGATTCAATTAGCTTTGTAGATTGCATTTCACTTTCATTTGATTTAAATAACTTTATTTGAATGTGTTTGACTTTCATTTGATCCAAGTAGCCTTCTTTGAATGTGTTTGGCTTTCATTTGATTAAAATAGCTTTGTAGAATGTACTTGACTTTCGTTTGATTCAAATAGCTTTGTTTGAATGTATTTGACTCTCATTTGATTCAAATAGCTTTGTTTGAATGTGTTTGACTTTCATTTGATTCAATTACCTTTGTATAATGCATTTCACTTTGATTTACTTTAAATAAATTTGTTTGAATGTGTTTAACTTTCATTTGATTCAAATAGCTTTGTTTGAAAGTGTTTGACTTTCATTTGATTGAATTAGCTTTGTAGAATGTATTTGACTTTTATTTGATTTAATTAGCTTTGTTTGAATGTATTTGACCATCATTTGATTCAAATAGCTTTGATTGAATATGTTTGACTTTCATTTGATTCAATTAGCTTTGTAGAATGTATTTGACTTTCATTTGATTCAATTAGCTTTGTAGAATGTATTTGACTTTCATTTGATTTAACTAACTTTGTTTGAATGTGTTTGACTTACATTTGATTCAAGTAGCTTTGTTTGAATGTGTTTGACTTTCATTTGATTCAAATAGCTTTGTAGAATGTATTTGACTTCCATTTGATTCAAATAGCTTTGTTTGAATGTATTTGACTCTCATTTCATTCAAATAGCTTTGTTTGACTGTGTTTGACTTTCATTTGATTCAATAAGCTTTGTAGAATGCATTTCACTTTCATTTAAATTAAATAACTTTGTTTGAATGTGTTTGACTTTCATTTGATTCAAATAGCTTTGTTTGGATGTGTTTGACTTCCACTTGATTCAAATAGCTTTAGTTGAACGTGTTTGACTTTCATTTGATACAACTAGCTTTGTAGAATGTATTTGACTTTCATTTGAATCAAATAGCTTCGTTTGAATGTGTTTGACTTTCATTTGATTCAATTAGCTTTGTAGAATGTATTTGACTTTTATTTGATTTAATTAGCATTGTTTGAATGTATTTGACTCTCATTTGGTTCAAATAGCTTTGTTTGAATGTGTTTGACTTTCATTTGATTCAATTAGCTTTGTAGATTGCATTTCACTTTCATTTGATTTAAATAACTTTATTTGAATGTGTTTGACTTTCATTTGATCCAAGTAGCCTTCTTTGAATGTGTTTGGCTTTCATTTGATTAAAATAGCTTTGTAGAATGTACTTGACTTTCATTTGATTCAAATAGCTTTGTTTGAATGTATTTGACTCTCATTTGATTCAAATAGCTTTGTTTGAATGTGTTTGACTTTTATTTGATTCAATTACCTTTGTATAATGCATTTCACTTTGATTTACTTTAAATAACTTTGTTTGAATGTGTTTAACTTTCATTTGATTCAAATAGCTTTGTTTGAAAGTGTTTGACTTTCATTTGATTGAATTAGCTTTGTAGAATGTATTTGACTTTTATTTGATTTAATTAGCTTTGTTTGAATGTATTTGACCTTCATTTGATTCAAATAGCTTTGATTGAATATGTTTGACTTTTATTTGATTCAATTAGCTTTGTAGAATGTATTTGACTTTCATTTGATTCAAATAACTTTGTTTGAATGTGTTTGACTTTCATTTGATTCAATTAGCTTTGTAGAATGTATTTGACTTTCATTTGATTTAACTAACTTTGTTTGAATGTGTTTGACTTTCATTTGATTCAAGTAGCTTTGTTAGAATGTGTTTGACTTTCATTTGATTCAAATAGCTTTGTTTGGATGTGTTTGACTTCTACTTGATTCAAATAGCTTTAGTTGAACGTGTTTGACTTTCATTTGATACAACTAGCTTTGTAGAATGTATTTGACTTTCATTTGAATCAAATAGCTTCGTTTGAATGTGTTTGACTTTCATTTGATTCAATTAGCTTTGTAGAATGTATTTGACTTTTATTTGATTTTATTAGCATTGTTTGAATGTATTTGACTCTCATTTGGTTCAAATAGCTTTGTTTGAATGTGTTTGACTTTCATTTGATTCAATTAGCTTTGTAGATTGCATTTCACTTTCATTTGATTTAAATAACTTTATTTGAATGTGTTTGACTTTCATTTGATCCAAGTAGCCTTCTTTGAATGTGTTTGGCTTTCATTTGATTAAAATAGCTTTGTAGAATGTACTTGACTTTCATTTGATTCAAATAGCTTTGTTTGAATGTATTTGACTCTCATTTGATTCAAATAGCTTTGTTTGAATGTGTTTGACTTTTATTTGATTCAATTACCTTTGTATAATGCATTTCACTTTGATTTACTTTAAATAACTTTGTTTGAATGTGTTTAACTTTCATTTGATTCAAATAGCTTTGTTTGAAAGTGTTTGACTTTCATTTGATTGAATTAGCTTTGTAGAATGTATTTGACTTTTATTTGATTTAATTAGCTTTGTTTGAATGTATTTGACCTTCATTTGATTCAAATAGCTTTGATTGAATATGTTTGACTTTTATTTGATTCAATTAGCTTTGTAGAATGTATTTGACTTTCATTTGATTCAAATAACTTTGTTTGAATGTATTTGACTCTCATTTCATTCAAATAGCTTTGTTTGACTGTGTTTGACTTTCATTTGATTCAATAAGCTTTGTAGAATGCATTTCACTTTCATTTAAATTAAATAACTTTGTTTGAATGTGTTTGACTTTCATTTGATTCAAATAGCTTTGTTTGGATGTGTTTGACTTCCACTTGATTCAAATAGCTTTAGTTGAACGTGTTTGACTTTCATTTGATACAACTAGCTTTGTAGAATGTATTTGACTTTCATTTGAATCAAATAGCTTCGTTTGAATGTGTTTGACTTTCATTAGATTCAATTAGCTTTGTAGAATGTATTTGACTTTTATTTGATTTAATTAGCATTGTTAGAATGTATTTGACTCTCATTTGGTTCAAATAGCTTTGTTTGAATGTGTTTGACTTTCATTTGATTCAATTAGCTTTGTAGATTGCATTTCACTTTCATTTGATTTAAATAACTTTATTTGAATGTGTTTGACTTTCATTTGATCCAAGTAGCCTTCTTTGAATGTGTTTGGCTTTCATTTGATTAAAATAGCTTTGTAGAATGTACTTGACTTTCGTTTGATTCAAATAGCTTTGTTTGAATGTATTTGACTCTCATTTGATTCAAATAGCTTTGTTTGAATGTGTTTGACTTTCATTTGATTCAATTACCTTTGTATAATGCATTTCACTTTGATTTACTTTAAATAACTTTGTTTGAATGTGTTTAACTTTCATTTGATTCAAATAGCTTTGTTTGAAAGTGTTTGACTTTCATTTGATTGAATTAGCTTTGTAGAATGTATTTGACTTTTATTTGATTTAATTAGCTTTGTTTGAATGTATTTGACCTTCATTTGATTCAAATAGCTTTGATTGAATATGTTTGACTTTCATTTGATTCAATTAGCTTTGTAGAATGTATTTGACTTTCATTTGATTCAAATAACTTTGTTTGAATGTGTTTGACTTTCATTTGATTCAATTAGCTTTGTAGAATGTATTTGACTTTCATTTGATTTAACTAACTTTGTTTGAATGTGTTTGACTTACATTTGATTCAAGTAGCTTTGTTTGAATGTGTTTGACTTTCATTTGATTCAAATAGCTTTGTAGAATGTATTTGACTTCCATTTGATTCAAATAGCTTTGTTTGAATGTATTTGACTCTCATTTCATTCAAATAGCTTTGTTTGACTGTGTTTGACTTTCATTTGATTCAATAAGCTTTGTAGAATGCATTTCACTTTCATTTAAATTAAATAACTTTGTTTGAATGTGTTTGACTTTCATTTGATTCAAATAGCTTTGTTTGGATTTCTTTGACTTCCACTTGATTCAAATAGCTTTAGTTGAACGTGTTTGACTTTCATTTGATACAACTAGCTTTGTAGAATGTATTTGACTTTCATTTGAATCAAATAGCTTCGTTTGAATGTGTTTGACTTTCATTTGATTCAATTAGCTTTGTAGAATGTATTTGACTTTTATTTGATTTAATTAGCATTGTTTGAATGTATTTGACTCTCATTTGGTTCAAATAGCTTTGTTTGAATGTGTTTGACTTTCATTTGATTCAATTAGCTTTGTAGATTGCATTTCACTTTCATTTGATTTAAATAACTTTATTTGAATGTGTTTGACATTCATTTGATCCAAGTAGCCTTCTTTGAATGTGTTTGGCTTTCATTTGATTAAAATAGCTTTGTAGAATGTACTTGACTTTCATTTGATTCAAATAGCTTTGTTTGAATGTATTTGACTCTCATTTGATTCAAATAGCTTTGTTTGAATGTGTTTGACTTTTATTTGATTCAATTACCTTTGTATAATGCATTTCACTTTGATTTACTTTAAATAATCTTTGTTTGAATGTGTTTAACTTTCATTTGATTCAAATAGCTTTGTTTGAAAGTGTTTGACTTTCATTTGATTGAATTAGCTTTGTAGAATGTATTTGACTTTTATTTGATTTAATTAGCTTTGTTTGAATGTATTTGACCATCATTTGATTCAAATAGCTTTGATTGAATATGTTTGACTTTCATTTTATTCAATTAGCTTTGTAGAATGTATTTGACTTTCATTTGATTCAAATAACTTTGTTTGAAAGTGTTTGACTTTCATTTGATTGAATTAGCTTTGTAGAATGTATTTGACTTATATTTGATTTAATTAGCTTTGTTTGAATGTATTTGACCATCATTTGATTCAAATAGCTTTGATTGAATATGTTTGACTTTCATTTGATTCAATTAGCTTTGTAGAATGTATTTGACTTTCATTTGATTCAAATAACTTTGTTTGAATGTGTTTGACTTTCATTTGATTCAATTAGCTTTGTAGAATGTATTTGACTTTCATTTGATTTAACTAACTTTGTTTGAATGTGTTTGACTTTCATTTGATTCAAGTAGCTTTGTTTGAATGTGTTTGACTTTCATTTGATTCAAATAGCTTTGTAAAATGTATTTGACTTCTATTTGATTCAAATAGCTTTGTTTGAATGTATTTGACTCTCATTTCATTCAAATAGCTTTGTTTGACTGTGTTTGACTTTCATTTGATTCAATAAGCTTTGTAGAATGCATTTCACTTTCATTTAAATGAAATAACTTTGTTTGAATGTGTTTGACTTTCATTTGATTCAAATAGCTTTGTTCGGATGTGTTTGACTTCCACTTGATTCAAATAGCTTTAGTTGAACGTGTTTGACTTTCATTTGATACAACTAGCTTTGTAGAATGTATTTGACTTTCATTTGAATCAAATAGCTTCGTTTGAATGTGTTTGACTTTCATTTGATTCAATTAGCTTTGTAGAATGTATTTGACTTTTTTTTGATTTTATTAGCATTGTTTGAATGTTTTGACTCTCATTTGGTTCAAATAGCTTTGTTTGAATGTGTTTGACTTTCATTTGATTCAATTAGCTTTGTAGATTGCATTTCACATTCATTTGATTTAAATAACTTTATTTGAATGTGTTTGACTTTCATTTGATCCAAGTAGCCTTCTTTGAATGTGTTTGGCTTTCATTTGATTAAAATAGCTTTGTAGAATGTACTTGACTTTCATTTGATTCAAATAGCTTTGTTTGAATGTATTTGACTCTCATTTGATTCAAATAGCTTTGTTTGAATGTGTTTGACTTTATTTGATTCAATTACCTTTGTATAATGCATTTCACTTTGATTTACTTTAAATAACTTTGTTTGAATGTGTTTAACTTTCATTTGATTCAAATAGCTTTGTTTGAAAGTGTTTGACTTTCATTTGATTGAATTAGCTTTGTAGAATGTATTTGACTTTTATTTGATTTAATTAGCTTTGTTTGAATGTATTTGACCTTCATTTGATTCAAATAGCTTTGATTGAATATGTTTGACTTTTATTTGATTCAATTAGCTTTGTAGAATGTATTTGACTTTCATTTGATTCAAATAACTTTGTTTGAATGTGTTTGACTTTCATTTGATTCAATTAGCTTTGTAGAATGTATTTGACTTTCATTTGATTTAACTAACTTTGTTTGAATGTGTTTGACTTTCATTTGATTCAAGTAGCTTTGTTAGAATGTGTTTGACTTTCATTTGATTCAAATAGCTTTGTTTGGATGTGTTTGACTTCCACTTGATTCAAATAGCTTTAGTTGAACGTGTTTGACTTTCATTTGATACAACTAGCTTTGTAGAATGTATTTGACTTTCATTTGAATCAAATAGCTTCGTTTGAATGTGTTTGACTTTCATTTGATTCAATTAGCTTTGTAGAATGTATTTGACTTTTATTTGATTTTATTAGCATTGTTTGAATGTATTTGACTCTCATTTGGTTCAAATAGCTTTGTTTGAATGTGTTTGACTTTCATTTGATTCAATTAGCTTTGTAGATTGCATTTCACTTTCATTTGATTTAAATAACTTTATTTGAATGTGTTTGAATTTCATTTGATCCAAGTAGCCTTCTTTGAATGTGTTTGGCTTTCATTTGATTAAAATAGCTTTGTAGAATGTACTTGACTTTCATTTGATTCAAATAGCTTTGTTTGAATGTATTTGACTCTCATTTGATTCAAATAGCTTTGTTTGAATGTGTTTGACTTTTATTTGATTCAATTACCTTTGTATAATGCATTTCACTTTGATTTACTTTAAATAACTTTGTTTGAATGTGTTTAACTTTCATTTGATTCAAATAGCTTTGTTTGAATGTGTTTGACTTTCATTTGATTCAAATAGCTTTGTTTGGATGTGTTTGACTTCCACTTGATTCAAATAGCTTTAGTTGAACGTGTTTGACTTTCATTTGATACAACTAGCTTTGTAGAATGTATTTGACTTTCATTTGAATCAAATAGCTTCGTTTGAATGTGTTTGACTTTCATTTGATTCAATTAGCTTTGTAGAATGTATTTGACTTTTATTTGATTTTATTAGCATTGTTTGAATGTATTTGACTCTCATTTGGTTCAAATAGCTTTGTTTGAATGTGTTTGACTTTCATTTGATTCAATTAGCTTTGTAGATTGCATTTCACTTTCATTTGATTTAAATAACTTTATTTGAATGTGTTTGACTTTCATTTGATCCAAGTAGCCTTCTTTGAATGTGTTTGGCTTTCATTTGATTAAAATAGCTTTGTAGAATGTACTTGACTTTCATTTGATTCAAATAGCTTTGTTTGAATGTATTTGACTCTCATTTGATTCAAATAGCTTTGTTTGAATGTGTTTGACTTTTATTTGATTCAATTACCTTTGTATAATGCATTTCACTTTGATTTACTTTAAATAACTTTGTTTGAATGTGTTTAACTTTCATTTGATTCAAATAGCTTTGTTTGAAAGTGTTTGACTTTCATTTGATTGAATTAGCTTTGTAGAATGTATTTGACTTTTATTTGATTTAATTAGCTTTGTTTGAATGTATTTGACCTTCATTTGATTCAAATAGCTTTGATTGAATATGTTTGACTTTTATTTGATTCAATTAGCTTTGTAGAATGTATTTGACTTTCATTTGATTCAAATAACTTTGTTTGAATGTATTTGACTCTCATTTCATTCAAATAGCTTTGTTTGACTGTGTTTGACTTTCATTTGATTCAATAAGCTTTGTAGAATGCATTTCACTTTCATTTAAATTAAATAACTTTGTTTGAATGTGTTTGACTTTCATTTGATTCAAATAGCTTTGTTTGGATGTGTTTGACTTCCACTTGATTCAAATAGCTTTAGTTGAACGTGTTTGACTTTCATTTGATACAACTAGCTTTGTAGAATGTATTTGACTTTCATTTGAATCAAATAGCTTCGTTTGAATGTGTTTGACTTTCATTTGATTCAATTAGCTTTGTAGAATGTATTTGACTTTTATTTGATTTAATTAGCATTGTTAGAATGTATTTGACTCTCATTTGGTTCAAATAGCTTTGTTTGAATGTGTTTGACTTTCATTTGATTCAATTAGCTTTGTAGATTGCATTTCACTTTCATTTGATTTAAATAACTTTATTTGAATGTGTTTGACTTTCATTTGATCCAAGTAGCCTTCTTTGAATGTGTTTGGCTTTCATTTGATTAAAATAGCTTTGTAGAATGTACTTGACTTTCGTTTGATTCAAATAGCTTTGTTTGAATGTATTTGACTCTCATTTGATTCAAATAGCTTTGTTTGAATGTGTTTGACTTTTATTTGATTCAATTACCTTTGTATAATGCATTTCACTTTGATTTACTTTAAATTACTTTGTTTGAATGTGTTTAACTTTCATTTGATTCAAATAGCTTTGTTTGAAAGTGTTTGACTTTCATTTGATTGAATTAGCTTTGTAGAATGTATTTGACTTTTATTTGATTTAATTAGCTTTGTTTGAATGTATTTGACCTTCATTTGATTCAAATAGCTTTGATTGAATATGTTTGACTTTTATTTGATTCAATTAGCTTTGTAGAATGTATTTGACTTTCATTTGATTCAAATAACTTTGTTTGAATGTGTTTGACTTTCATTTGATTCAATTAGCTTTGTAGAATGTATTTGACTTTCATTTGATTTAACTAACTTTGTTTGAATGTGTTTGACTTTCATTTGATTCAAGTAGCTTTGTTAGAATGTGTTTGACTTTCATTTGATTCAAATAGCTTTGTTTGGATGTGTTTGACTTCCACTTGATTCAAATAGCTTTAGTTGAACGTGTTTGACTTTCATTTGATACAACTAGCTTTGTAGAATGTATTTGACTTTCATTTGAATCAAATAGCTTCGTTTGAATGTGTTTGACTTTCATTTGATTCAATTAGCTTTGTAGAATGTATTTCACTTTTATTTGATTTTATTAGCATTGTTTGAATGTATTTGACTCTCATTTGGTTCAAATAGCTTTGTTTGAATGTGTTTGACTTTCATTTGATTCAATTAGCTTTGTAGATTGCATTTCACTTTCATTTGATTTAAATAACTTTATTTGAATGTGTTTGAATTTCATTTGATCCAAGTAGCCTTCTTTGAATGTGTTTGGCTTTCATTTGATTAAAATAGCTTTGTAGAATGTACTTGACTTTCATTTGATTCAAATAGCTTTGTTTGAATGTATTTGACTCTCATTTGATTCAAATAGCTTTGTTTGAATGTGTTTGACTTTTATTTGATTCAATTACCTTTGTATAATGCATTTCACTTTGATTTACTTTAAATAACTTTGTTTGAATGTGTTTAACTTTCATTTGATTCAAATAGCTTTGTTTGAAAGTGTTTGACTTTCATTTGATTGAATTAGCTTTGTAGAATGTATTTGACTTTTATTTGATTTAATTAGCTTTGTTTGAATGTATTTGACCTTCATTTGATTCAAATAGCTTTGATTGAATATGTTTGACTTTTATTTGATTCAATTAGCTTTGTAGAATGTATTTGACTTTCATTTGATTCAAATAACTTTGTTTGAATGTATTTGACTCTCATTTCATTCAAATAGCTTTGTTTGACTGTGTTTGACTTTCATTTGATTCAATAAGCTTTGTAGAATGCATTTCACTTTCATTTAAATTAAATAACTTTGTTTGAATGTGTTTGACTTTCATTTGATTCAAATAGCTTTGTTTGGATGTGTTTGACTTCCACTTGATTCAAATAGCTTTAGTTGAACGTGTTTGACTTTCATTTGATACAACTAGCTTTGTAGAATGTATTTGACTTTCATTTGAATCAAATAGTTTCGTTTGAATGTGTTTGACTTTCATTTGATTCAATTAGCTTTGTAGAATGTATTTGACTTTTATTTGATTTAATTAGCATTGTTAGAATGTATTTGACTCTCATTTGGTTCAAATAGCTTTGTTTGAATGTGTTTGACTTTCATTTGATTCAATTAGCTTTGTAGATTGCATTTCACTTTCATTTGATTTAAATAACTTTATTTGAATGTGTTTGACTTTCATTTGATCCAAGTAGCCTTCTTTGAATGTGTTTGGCTTTCATTTGATTAAAATAGCTTTGTAGAATGTACTTGACTTTCGTTTGATTTAAATAGCTTTGTTTGAATGTATTTGACTCTCATTTGATTCAAATAGCTTTGTTTGAATGTGTTTGACTTTTATTTGATTCAATTACCTTTGTATAATGCATTTCACTTTGATTTACTTTAAATAACTTTGTTTGAATGTGTTTAACTTTCATTTGATTCAAATAGCTTTGTTTGAAAGTGTTTGACTTTCATTTGATTGAATTAGCATTGTAGAATGTATTTGACTTTTATTTGATTTAATTAGCTTTGTTTGAATGTATTTGACCTTCATTTAATTCAAATAGCTTTGATTGAATATGTTTGACTTTTATTTGATTCAATTAGCTTTGTAGAATGTATTTAACTTTCATTTGATTCAAATAACTTTGTTTGAATGTATTTGACTCTCACTTCATTCAAATAGCTTTGTTTGACTGTGTTTGACTTTCATTTGATTCAATAAGCTTTGTAGAATGCATTTCACTTTCATTTAAATTAAATAACTTTGTTTAAATGTGTTTGACTTTCATTTGATTCAAATAGCTTTGTTCGGATGTGTTTGACTTCCACTTGATTCAAATAGCTTTAGTTGAACGTGTTTGACTTTCATTTGATACAACTAGCTTTGTAGAATGTATTTGACCATCATTTGATTCAAATAGCTTTGATTGAATATGTTTGACTTTCATTTGATTCAATTAGCTTTGTAGAATGTATTTGACTTTCATTTGATTCAAATAACTTTGTTTGAATGTGTTTGACTTTCATTTGATTCAATTAGCTTTGTAGAATGTATTTGACTTTCATTTGATTTAATTAGCTTTGTTTGAATGTATTTGACCTTCATTTGATTCAAATAGCTTTGATTGAATATGTTTGACTTTTATTTGATTCAATTAGCTTTGTAGAATGTATTTGACTTTCATTTGATTCAAATAACTTTGTTTGAATGTATTTGACTCTCATTTCATTCAAATAGCTTTGTTTGACTGTGTTTGACTTTCATTTGATTCAACAAGCTTTGTAGAATGCATTTCACTTTCATTTAAATTAAATAACTTTGTTTGAATGTGTTTGACTTTCATTTGATTCAAATAGCTTTGTTTGGATGTGTTTGACTTCCACTTGATTCAAATAGCTTTAGTTGAACGTGTTTGACTTTCATTTGATACAACTAGCTTTGTAGAATGTATTTGACTTTCATTTGAATCAAATAGCTTCGTTTGAATGTGTTTGACTTTCATTTGATTCAATTAGCTTTGTAGAATGTATTTGACTTTTATTTGATTTTATTAGCATTGTTTGAACGTATTTGACTCTCATTTGGTTCAAATAGCTTTGTTTGAATGTGTTTGACTTTCATTTAATTCAATTAGCTTTGTAGATTGCATTTCACTTTCATTTGATTTAAATAACTTTATTTGAATGTGTTTGAATTTCATTTGATCCAAGTAGCCTTCTTTGAATGTGTTTGGCTTTCATTTGATTAAAATAGCTTTGTAGAATGTACTTGACTTTCATTTGATTCAAATAGCTTTGTTTGAATGTATTTGACTCTCATTTGATTCAAATAGCTTTGTTTGAATGTGTTTGACTTTTATTTGATTCAATTACCTTTGTATAATGCATTTCACTTTGATTTACTTTAAATAACTTTGTTTGAATGTGTTTAACTTTCATTTGATTCAAATAGCTTTGTTTGAAAGTGTTTGACTTTCATTTGATTGAATTAGCTTTGTAGAATGTATTTGACTTTTATTTGATTTAATTAGCTTTGTTTGAATGTATTTGACCTTCATTTGATTCAAATAGCTTTGATTGAATATGTTTGACTTTTATTTGATTCAATTAGCTTTGTAGAATGTATTTGACTTTCATTTGATTCAAATAACTTTGTTTGAATGTATTTGACTCTCATTTCATTCAAATAGCTTTGTTTGACTGTGTTTGACTTTCATTTGATTCAATAAGCTTTGTAGAATGCATTTCACTTTCATTTAAATTAAATAACTTTGTTTGAATGTGTTTGACTTTCATTTGATTCAAATAGCTTTGTTTGGATGTGTTTGACTTCCACTTGATTCAAATAGCTTTAGTTGAACGTGTTTGACTTTCATTTGATACAACTAGCTTTGTAGAATGTATTTGACTTTCATTTGAATCAAATAGTTTCGTTTGAATGTGTTTGACTTTCATTTGATTCAATTAGCTTTGTAGAATGTATTTGACTTTTATTTGATTTAATTAGCATTGTTAGAATGTATTTGACTCTCATTTGGTTCAAATAGCTTTGTTTGAATGTGTTTGACTTTCATTTGATTCAATTAGCTTTGTAGATTGCATTTCACTTTCATTTGATTTAAATAACTTTATTTGAATGTGTTTGACTTTCATTTGATCCAAGTAGCCTTCTTTGAATGTGTTTGGCTTTCATTTGATTAAAATAGCTTTGTAGAATGTACTTGACTTTCGTTTGATTTAAATAGCTTTGTTTGAATGTATTTGACTCTCATTTGATTCAAATAGCTTTGTTTGAATGTGTTTGACTTTTATTTGATTCAATTACCTTTGTATAATGCATTTCACTTTGATTTACTTTAAATAACTTTGTTTGAATGTGTTTAACTTTCATTTGATTCAAATAGCTTTGTTTGAAAGTGTTTGACTTTCATTTGATTGAATTAGCATTGTAGAATGTATTTGACTTTTATTTGATTTAATTAGCTTTGTTTGAATGTATTTGACCTTCATTTAATTCAAATAGCTTTGATTGAATATGTTTGACTTTTATTTGATTCAATTAGCTTTGTAGAATGTATTTAACTTTCATTTGATTCAAATAACTTTGTTTGAATGTATTTGACTCTCACTTCATTCAAATAGCTTTGTTTGACTGTGTTTGACTTTCATTTGATTCAATAAGCTTTGTAGAATGCATTTCACTTTCATTTAAATTAAATAACTTTGTTTAAATGTGTTTGACTTTCATTTGATTCAAATAGCTTTGTTCGGATGTGTTTGACTTCCACTTGATTCAAATAGCTTTAGTTGAACGTGTTTGACTTTCATTTGATACAACTAGCTTTGTAGAATGTATTTGACCATCATTTGATTCAAATAGCTTTGATTGAATATGTTTGACTTTCATTTGATTCAATTAGCTTTGTAGAATGTATTTGACTTTCATTTGATTCAAATAACTTTGTTTGAATGTGTTTGACTTTCATTTGATTCAATTAGCTTTGTAGAATGTATTTGACTTTCATTTGATTTAATTAGCTTTGTTTGAATGTATTTGACCTTCATTTGATTCAAATAGCTTTGATTGAATATGTTTGACTTTTATTTGATTCAATTAGCTTTGTAGAATGTATTTGACTTTCATTTGATTCAAATAACTTTGTTTGAATGTATTTGACTCTCATTTCATTCAAATAGCTTTGTTTGACTGTGTTTGACTTTCATTTGATTCAATAAGCTTTGTAGAATGCATTTCACTTTCATTTAAATTAAATAACTTTGTTTGAATGTGTTTGACTTTCATTTGATTCAAATAGCTTTGTTTGGATGTGTTTGACTTCCACTTGATTCAAATAGCTTTAGTTGAACGTGTTTGACTTTCATTTGATACAACTAGCTTTGTAGAATGTATTTGACTTTCATTTGAATCAAATAGCTTCGTTTGAATGTGTTTGACTTTCATTTGATTCAATTAGCTTTGTAGAATGTATTTGACTTTTATTTGATTTTATTAGCATTGTTTGAATGTATTTGACTCTCATTTGGTTCAAATAGCTTTGTTTGAATGTGTTTGACTTTCATTTAATTCAATTAGCTTTGTAGATTGCATTTCACTTTCATTTGATTTAAATAACTTTATTTGAATGTGTTTGAATTTCATTTGATCCAAGTAGCCTTCTTTGAATGTGTTTGGCTTTCATTTGATTAAAATAGCTTTGTAGAATGTACTTGACTTTCATTTGATTCAAATAGCTTTGTTTGAATGTATTTGACTCTCATTTGATTCAAATAGCTTTGTTTGAATGTGTTTGACTTTTATTTGATTCAATTACCTTTGTATAATGCATTTCACTTTGATTTACTTTAAATAACTTTGTTTTAATGTGTTTAACTTTCATTTGATTCAAATAGCTTTGTTTGAAAGTGTTTGACTTTCATTTGATTGAATTAGCTTTGTAGAATGTATTTGACTTTTATTTGATTTAATTAGCTTTGTTTGAATGTATTTGACCTTCATTTGATTCAAATAGCTTTGATTGAATATGTTTGACTTTTATTTGATTCAATTAGCTTTGTAGAATGTATTTGACTTTCATTTGATTCAAATAACTTTGTTTGAATGTATTTGACTCTCATTTCATTCAAATAGCTTTGTTTGACTGTGTTTGACTTTCATTTGATTCAATAAGCTTTGTAGAATGCATTTCACTTTCATTTAAATTAAATAACTTTGTTTGAATGTGTTTGACTTTCATTTGATTCAAATAGCTTTGTTTGGATGTGTTTGACTTCCACTTGATTCAAATAGCTTTAGTTGAACGTGTTTGACTTTCATTTGATACAACTAGCTTTGTAGAATGTATTTGACTTTCATTTGAATCAAATAGCTTCGTTTGAATGTGTTTGACTTTCATTAGATTCAATTAGCTTTGTAGAATGTATTTGACTTTTATGTGATTTAATTAGCATTGTTAGAATGTATTTGACTCTCATTTGGTTCAAATAGCTTTGTTTGAATGTGTTTGACTTTCATTTGATTCAATTAGCTTTGTAGATTGCATTTCACATTCATTTGATTTAAATAACTTTATTTGAATGTGTTTGACTTTCATTTGATCCAAGTAGCCTTCTTTGAATGTGTTTGGCTTTCATTTGATTAAAATAGCTTTGTAGAATGTACTTGACTTTCGTTTGATTCAAATAGCTTTGTTTGAATGTATTTGACTCTCATTTGACTCAAATAGCTTTGTTTGAATGTGTTTGACTTTCATTTGATTCAATTACCTTTGTATAATGCATTTCACTTTGATTTACTTTAAATAAATTTGTTTGAATGTGTTTAACTTTAATTTGATTCAAATAGCTTTGTTTGAAAGTGTTTGACTTTCATTTGATTGAATTAGCTTTGTAGAATGTATTTGACTTTTATTTGATTTAATTAGCTTTGTTTGAATGTATTTGACCATCATTTGATTCAAATAGCTTTGATTGAATATGTTTGACTTTCATTTGATTCAATTAGCTTTGTAGAATGTATTTGACTTTCATTTGATTCAAATAACTTTGTTTGAATGTGTTTGACTTTCATTTGATTCAATTAGCTTTGTAGAATGTATTTGACTTTCATTTGATTTAACTAACTTTGTTTGAATGTGTTTGACTTACATTTGATTCAAGTAGCTTTGTTTGAATGTGTTTGACTTTCATTTGATTCAAATAGCTTTGTAGAATGTATTTGACTTCCATTTGATTCAAATAGCTTTGTTTGAATGTATTTGACTCTCATTTCATTCAAATAGCTTTGTTTGACTGTGTTTGACTTTCATTTGATTCAATAAGCTTTGTAGAATGCATTTCACTTTCATTTAAATTAAATAACTTTGTTTGAATGTGTTTGACTTTCATTTGATTCAAATAGCTTTGTTTGGATTTGTTTGACTTCCACTTGATTCAAATAGCTTTAGTTGAACGTGTTTGACTTTCATTTGATACAACTAGCTTTGTAGAATGTATTTGACTTTCATTTGAATCAAAATAGCTTCGTTTGAATGTGTTTGACTTTCATTTGATTCAATTAGCTTTGTAGAATGTATTTGACTTTTATTTGATTTAATTAGCATTGTTTGAATGTATTTGACTCTCATTTGGTTCAAATAGCTTTGTTTGAATGTGTTTGACTTTCATTTGATTCAATTAGCTTTGTAGATTGCATTTCACTTTCATTTGATTTAAATAACTTTATTTGAATGTGTTTGACATTCATTTGATCCAAGTAGCCTTCTTTGAATGTGTTTGGCTTTCATTTGATTAAAATAGCTTTGTAGAATGTACTTGACTTTCATTTGATTCAAATAGCTTTGTTTGAATGTATTTGACTCTCATTTGATTCAAATAGCTTTGTTTGAATGTGTTTGACTTTTATTTGATTCAATTACCTTTGTATAATGCATTTCACTTTGATTTACTTTAAATATCTTTGTTTGAATGTGTTTAACTTTCATTTGATTCAAATAGTTTTGTTTGAAAGTGTTTGACTTTCATTTGATTGAATTAGCTTTGTAGAATGTATTTGACTTTTATTTGATTTAATTAGCTTTGTTTGAATGTATTTGACCATCATTTGATTCAAATAGCTTTGATTGAATATGTTTGACTTTCATTTTATTCAATTAGCTTTGTAGAATGTATTTGACTTTCATTTGATTCAAATAACTTTGTTTGAAAGTGTTTGACTTTCATTTGATTGAATTAGCTTTGTAGAATGTATTTGACTTTTATTTGATTTAATTAGCTTTGTTTGAATGTATTTGACCATCATTTGATTCAAATAGCTTTGATTGAATATGTTTGACTTTCATTTGATTCAATTAGCTTTGTAGAATGTATTTGACTTTCATTTGATTCAAATAACTTTGTTTGAATGTGTTTGACTTTCATTTGATTCAATTAGCTTTGTAGAATGTATTTGACTTTCATTTGATTTAACTAACTTTGTTTGAATGTGTTTGACTTTCATTTGATTCAAGTAGCTTTGTTTGAATGTGTTTGACTTTCATTTGATTCAAATAGCTTTGTAAAATGTATTTGACTTCTATTTGATTCAAATAGCTTTGTTTGAATGTATTTGACTCTCATTTCATTCAAATAGCTTTGTTTGACTGTGTTTGACTTTCATTTGATTCAATAAGCTTTGTAGAATGCATTTCACTTTCATTTAAATTAAATAACTTTGTTTGAATGTGTTTGACTTTCATTTGATTCAAATAGCTTTGTTCGGATGTGTTTGACTTCCACTTGATTCAAATAGCTTTAGTTGAACGTGTTTGACTTTCATTTGATACAACTAGCTTTGTAGAATGTATTTGACTTTCATTTGAATCAAATAGCTTCGTTTGAATGTGTTTGACTTTCATTTGATTCAATTAGCTTTGTAGAATGTATTTGACTTTTATTTGATTTTATTAGCATTGTTTGAATGTTTTGACTCTCATTTGGTTCAAATAGCTTTGTTTGAATGTGTTTGACTTTCATTTGATTCAATTAGCTTTGTAGATTGCATTTCACTTTCATTTGATTTAAATAACTTTATTTGAATGTGTTTGACTTTCATTTGATCCAAGTATCCTTCTTTGAATGTGTTTGGCTTTCATTTGATTAAAATAGCTTTGTAGAATGTACTTGACTTTCATTTGATTCAAATAGCTTTGTTTGAATGTATTTGACTCTCATTTGATTCAAATAGCTTTGTTTGAATGTGTTTGACTTTTATTTGATTCAATTACCTTTGTATAATGCATTTCACTTTGATTTACTTTAAATTACTTTGTTTGAATGTGTTTAACTTTCATTTGATTCAAATAGCTTTGTTTGAAAGTGTTTGACTTTCATTTGATTGAATTAGCTTTGTAGAATGTATTTGACTTTTATTTGATTTAATTAGCTTTGTTTGAATGTATTTGACCTTCATTTGATTCAAATAGCTTTGATTGAATATGTTTGACTTTTATTTGATTCAATTAGCTTTGTAGAATGTATTTGACTTTCATTTGATTCAAATAACTTTGTTTGAATGTGTTTGACTTTCATTTGATTCAATTAGCTTTGTAGAATGTATTTGACTTTCATTTGATTTAACTAACTTTGTTTGAATGTGTTTGACTTTCATTTGATTCAAGTAGCTTTGTTAGAATGTGTTTGACTTTCATTTGATTCAAATAGCTTTGTTTGGATGTGTTTGACTTCCACTTGATTCAAATAGCTTTAGTTGAACGTGTTTGACTTTCATTTGATACAACTAGCTTTGTAGAATGTATTTGACTTTCATTTGAATCAAATAGCTTCGTTTGAATGTGTTTGACTTTCATTTGATTCAATTAGCTTTGTAGAATGTATTTGACTTTTATTTGATTTTATTAGCATTGTTTGAATGTATTTGACTCTCATTTGGTTCAAATAGCTTTGTTTGAATGTGTTTGACTTTCATTTGATTCAATTAGCTTTGTAGATTGCATTTCACTTTCATTTGATTTAAATAACTTTATTTGAATGTGTTTGAATTTCATTTGATCCAAGTAGCCTTCTTTGAATGTGTTTGGCTTTCATTTGATTAAAATAGCTTTGTAGAATGTACTTGACTTTCATTTGATTCAAATAGCTTTGTTTGAATGTATTTGACTCTCATTTGATTCAAATAGCTTTGTTTGAATGTGTTTGACTTTTATTTGATTCAATTACCTTTGTATAATGCATTTCACTTTGATTTACTTTAAATAACTTTGTTTGAATGTGTTTAACTTTCATTTGATTCAAATAGCTTTGTTTGAATGTGTTTGACTTTCATTTGATTCAAATAGCTTTGTTTGGATGTGTTTGACTTCCACTTGATTCAAATAGCTTTAGTTGAACGTGATTGACTTTCATTTGATACAACTAGCTTTGTAGAATGTATTTGACTTTCATTTGAATCAAATAGCTTCGTTTGAATGTGTTTGACTTTCATTTGATTCAATTAGCTTTGTAGAATGTATTTGACTTTTATTTGATTTTATTAGCATTGTTTGAATGTATTTGACTCTCATTTGGTTCAAATAGCTTTGTTTGAATGTGTTTGACTTTCATTTGATTCAATTAGCTTTGTAGATTGCATTTCACTTTCATTTGATTTAAATAACTTTATTTGAATGTGTTTTACTTTAATTTGATCCAAGTAGCCTTCTTTGAATGTGTTTGGCTTTCATTTGATTAAAATAGCTTTGTAGAATGTACTTGACTTTCATTTGATTCAAATAGCTTTGTTTGAATGTATTTGACTCTCATTTGATTCAAATAGCTTTGTTTGAATGTGTTTGACTTTTATTTGATTCAATTACCTTTGTATAATGCATTTCACTTTGATTTACTTTAAATAACTTTGTTTGAATGTGTTTAACTTTCATTTGATTCAAATAGCTTTGTTTGAAAGTGTTTGACTTTCATTTGATTGAATTAGCTTTGTAGAATGTATTTGACTTTTATTTGATTTAATTAGCTTTGTTTGAATGTATTTGACCTTCATTTGATTCAAATAGCTTTGATTGAATATGTTTGACTTTTATTTGATTCAATTAGCTTTGTAGAATGTATTTGACTTTCATTTGATTCAAATAACTTTGTTTGAATGTATTTGACTCTCATTTCATTCAAATAGCTTTGTTTGACTGTGTTTGACTTTCATTTGATTCAATAAGCTTTGTAGAATGCATTTCACTTTCATTTAAATTAAATAACTTTGTTTGAATGTGTTTGACTTTCATTTGATTCAAATAGCTTTGTTTGGATGTGTTTGACTTCCACTTGATTCAAATAGCTTTAGTTGAACGTGTTTGACTTTCATTTGATACAACTAGCTTTGTAGAATGTATTTGACTTTCATTTGAATCAAATAGTTTCGTTTGAATGTGTTTGACTTTCATTTGATTCAATTAGCTTTGTAGAATGTATTTGACTTTTATTTGATTTAATTAGCATTGTTAGAATGTATTTGACTCTCATTTGGTTCAAATAGCTTTGTTTGAATGTGTTTGACTTTCATTTGATTCAATTAGCTTTGTAGATTGCATTTCACTTTCATTTGATTTAAATAACTTTATTTGAATGTGTTTGAATTTCATTTGATCCAAGTAGCCTTCTTTGAATGTGTTTGGCTTTCATTTGATTAAAATAGCTTTGTAGAATGTACTTGACTTTCATTTGATTCAAATAGCTTTGTTTGAATGTATTTGACTCTCATTTGATTCAAATAGCTTTGTTTGAATGTGTTTGACTTTTATTTGATTCAATTACCTTTGTATAATGCATTTCACTTTGATTTACTTTAAATAACTTTGTTTGAATGTGTTTAACTTTCATTTGATTCAAATAGCTTTGTTTGAATGTGTTTGACTTTCATTTGATTCAAATAGCTTTGTTTGGATGTGTTTGACTTCCACTTGATTCAAATAGCTTTAGTTGAACGTGATTGACTTTCATTTGATACAACTAGCTTTGTAGAATGTATTTGACTTTCATTTGAATCAAATAGCTTCGTTTGAATGTGTTTGACTTTCATTTGATTCAATTAGCTTTGTAGAATGTATTTGACTTTTATTTGATTTTATTAGCATTGTTTGAATGTATTTGACTCTCATTTGGTTCAAATAGCTTTGTTTGAATGTGTTTGACTTTCATTTGATTCAATTAGCTTTGTAGATTGCATTTCACATTCATTTGATTTAAATAACTTTATTTGAATGTGTTTGACTTTCATTTGATCCAAGTAGCCTTCTTTGAATGTGTTTGGCTTTCATTTGATTAAAATAGCTTTGTAGAATGTACTTGACTTTCGTTTGATTCAAATAGCTTTGTTTGAATGTATTTGACTCTCATTTGACTCAAATAGCTTTGTTTGAATGTGTTTGACTTTCATTTGATTCAATTACCTTTGTATAATGCATTTCACTTTGATTTACTTTAAATAAATTTGTTTGAATGTGTTTAACTTTAATTTGATTCAAATAGCTTTGTTTGAAAGTGTTTGACTTTCATTTGATTGAATTAGCTTTGTAGAATGTATTTGACTTTTATTTGATTTAATTAGCTTTGTTTGAATGTATTTGACCATCATTTGATTCAAATAGCTTTGATTGAATATGTTTGACTTTCATTTGATTCAATTAGCTTTGTAGAATGTATTTGACTTTCATTTGATTCAAATAACTTTGTTTGAATGTGTTTGACTTTCATTTGATTCATTTAGCTTTGTAGAATGTATTTGACTTTCATTTGATTTAACTAACTTTGTTTGAATGTGTTTGACTTTCATTTGATTCAAGTAGCTTTGTTTGAATGTGTTTGACTTTCATTTGATTCAAATAGCTTTGTAAAATGTATTTGACTTCTATTTGATTCAAATAGCTTTGTTTGAATGTAATTGACTCTCATTTCATTCAAATAGCTTTGTTTGACTGTGTTTGACTTTCATTTGATTCAATAAGCTTTGTAGAATGCATTTCACTTTCATTTAAATTAAATAACTTTGTTTGAATGTGTTTGACTTTCATTTGATTCAAATAGCTTTGTTCGGATGTGTTTGACTTCCACTTGATTCAAATAGCTTTAGTTGAACGTGTTTGACTTTCATTTGATACAACTAGCTTTGTAGAATGTATTTGACTTTCATTTGAATCAAATAGCTTCGTTTGAATGTGTTTGACTTTCATTTGATTCAATTAGCTTTGTAGAATGTATTTGACTTTTATTTGATTTTATTAGCATTGTTTGAATGTATTTGACTCTCATTTGGTTCAAATAGCTTTGTTTGAATGTGTTTGACTTTCATTTGATTCAATTAGCTTTGTAGATTGCATTTCACTTTCATTTGATTTAAATAACTTTATTTGAATGTGTTTGACTTTCATTTGATCCAAGTATCCTTCTTTGAATGTGTTTGGCTTTCATTTGATTAAAATAGCTTTGTAGAATGTACTTGACTTTCATTTGATTCAAATAGCTTTGTTTGAATGTATTTGACTCTCATTTGATTCAAATAGCTTTGTTTGAATGTGTTTGACTTTTATTTGATTCAATTACCTTTGTATAATGCATTTCACTTTGATTTACTTTAAATTACTTTGTTTGAATGTGTTTAACTTTCATTTGATTCAAATAGCTTTGTTTGAAAGTGTTTGACTTTCATTTGATTGAATTAGCTTTGTAGAATGTATTTGACTTTTATTTGATTTAATTAGCTTTGTTTGAATGTATTTGACCTTCATTTGATTCAAATAGCTTTGATTGAATATGTTTGACTTTTATTTGATTCAATTAGCTTTGTAGAATGTATTTGACTTTCATTTGATTCAAATAACTTTGTTTGAATGTGTTTGACTTTCATTTGATTCAATTAGCTTTGTAGAATGTATTTGACTTTCATTTGATTTAACTAACTTTGTTTGAATGTGTTTGACTTTCATTTGATTCAAGTAGCTTTGTTAGAATGTGTTTGACTTTCATTTGATTCAAATAGCTTTGTTTGGATGTGTTTGACTTCCACTTGATTCAAATAGCTTTAGTTGAACGTGTTTGACTTTCATTTGATACAACTAGCTTTGTAGAATGTATTTGACTTTCATTTGAATCAAATAGCTTCGTTTGAATGTGTTTGACTTTCATTTGATTCAATTAGCTTTGTAGAATGTATTTGACTTTTATTTGATTTTATTAGCATTGTTTGAATGTATTTGACTCTCATTTGGTTCAAATAGCTTTGTTTGAATGTGTTTGACTTTCATTTGATTCAATTAGCTTTGTAGATTGCATTTCACTTTCATTTGATTTAAATAACTTTATTTGAATGTGTTTGAATTTCATTTGATCCAAGTAGCCTTCTTTGAATGTGTTTGGCTTTCATTTGATTAAAATAGCTTTGTAGAATGTACTTGACTTTCATTTGATTCAAATAGCTTTGTTTGAATGTATTTGACTCTCATTTGATTCAAATAGCTTTGTTTGAATGTGTTTGACTTTTATTTGATTCAATTACCTTTGTATAATGCATTTCACTTTGATTTACTTTAAATAACTTTGTTTGAATGTGTTTAACTTTCATTTGATTCAAATAGCTTTGTTTGAATGTGTTTGACTTTCATTTGATTCAAATAGCTTTGTTTGGATGTGTTTGACTTCCACTTGATTCAAATAGCTTTAGTTGAACGTGATTGACTTTCATTTGATACAACTAGCTTTGTAGAATGTATTTGACTTTCATTTGAATCAAATAGCTTCGTTTGAATGTGTTTGACTTTCATTTGATTCAATTAGCTTTGTAGAATGTATTTGACTTTTATTTGATTTTATTAGCATTGTTTGAATGTATTTGACTCTCATTTGGTTCAAATAGCTTTGTTTGAATGTGTTTGACTTTCATTTGATTCAATTAGCTTTGTAGATTGCATTTCACTTTCATTTGATTTAAATAACTTTATTTGAATGTGTTTTACTTTCATTTGATCCAAGTAGCCTTCTTTGAATGTGTTTGGCTTTCATTTGATTAAAATAGCTTTGTAGAATGTACTTGACTTTCATTTGATTCAAATAGCTTTGTTTGAATGTATTTGACTCTCATTTGATTCAAATAGCTTTGTTTGAATGTGTTTGACTTTTATTTGATTCAATTACCTTTGTATAATGCATTTCACTTTGATTTACTTTAAATAACTTTGTTTGAATGTGTTTAACTTTCATTTGATTCAAATAGCTTTGTTTGAAAGTGTTTGACTTTCATTTGATTGAATTAGCTTTGTAGAATGTATTTGACTTTTATTTGATTTAATTAGCTTTGTTTGAATGTATTTGACCTTCATTTGATTCAAATAGCTTTGATTGAATATGTTTGACTTTTATTTGATTCAATTAGCTTTGTAGAATGTATTTGACTTTCATTTGATTCAAATAACTTTGTTTGAATGTATTTGACTCTCATTTCATTCAAATAGCTTTGTTTGACTGTGTTTGACTTTCATTTGATTCAATAAGCTTTGTAGAATGCATTTCACTTTCATTTAAATTAAATAACTTTGTTTGAATGTGTTTGACTTTCATTTGATTCAAATAGCTTTGTTTGGATGTGTTTGACTTCCACTTGATTCAAATAGCTTTAGTTGAACGTGTTTGACTTTCATTTGATACAACTAGCTTTGTAGAATGTATTTGACTTTCATTTGAATCAAATAGTTTCGTTTGAATGTGTTTGACTTTCATTTGATTCAATTAGCTTTGTAGAATGTATTTGACTTTTATTTGATTTAATTAGCATTGTTAGAATGTATTTGACTCTCATTTGGTTCAAATAGCTTTGTTTGAATGTGTTTGACTTTCATTTGATTCAATTAGCTTTGTAGATTGCATTTCACTTTCATTTGATTTAAATAACTTTATTTGAATGTGTTTGACTTTCATTTGATCCAAGTAGCCTTCTTTGAATGTGTTTGGCTTTCATTTGATTAAAATAGCTTTGTAGAATGTACTTGACTTTCGTTTGATTCAAATAGCTTTGTTTGAATGTATTTGACTCTCATTTGATTCAAATAGCTTTGTTTGAATGTGTTTGACTTTTATTTGATTCAATTACCTTTGTATAATGCATTTCACTTTGATTTACTTTAAATTACTTTGTTTGAATGTGTTTAACTTTCATTTGATTCAAATAGCTTTGTTTGAAAGTGTTTGACTTTCATTTGATTGAATTAGCTTTGTAGAATGTATTTGACTTTTATTTGATTTAATTAGCTTTGTTTGAATGTATTTGACCTTCATTTGATTCAAATAGCTTTGATTGAATATGTTTGACTTTTATTTGATTCAATTAGCTTTGTAGAATGTATTTGACTTTCATTTGATTCAAATAACTTTGTTTGAATGTGTTTGACTTTCATTTGATTCAATTAGCTTTGTAGAATGTATTTGACTTTCATTTGATTTAACTAACTTTGTTTGAATGTGTTTGACTTTCATTTGATTCAAGTAGCTTTGTTAGAATGTGTTTGACTTTCATTTGATTCAAATAGCTTTGTTTGGATGTGTTTGACTTCCACTTGATTCAAATAGCTTTAGTTGAACGTGTTTGACTTTCATTTGATACAACTAGCTTTGTAGAATGTATTTGACTTTCATTTGAATCAAATAGCTTCGTTTGAATGTGTTTGACTTTCATTTGATTCAATTAGCTTTGTAGAATGTATTTCACTTTTATTTGATTTTATTAGCATTGTTTGAATGTATTTGACTCTCATTTGGTTCAAATAGCTTTGTTTGAATGTGTTTGACTTTCATTTGATTCAATTAGCTTTGTTGATTGCATTTCACTTTCATTTGATTTAAATAACTTTATTTGAATGTGTTTGAATTTCATTTGATCCAAGTAGCCTTCTTTGAATGTGTTTGGCTTTCATTTGATTAAAATAGCTTTGTAGAATGTACTTGACTTTCATTTGATTCAAATAGCTTTGTTTGAATGTATTTGACTCTCATTTGATTCAAATAGCTTTGTTTGAATGTGTTTGACTTTTATTTGATTCAATTACCTTTGTATAATGCATTTCACTTTGATTTACTTTAAATAACTTTGTTTGAATGTGTTTAACTTTCATTTGATTCAAATAGCTTTGTTTGAATGTGTTTGACTTTCATTTGATTCAAATAGCTTTGTTTGGATGTGTTTGACTTCCACTTGATTCAAATAGCTTTAGTTGAACGTGATTGACTTTCATTTGATACAACTAGCTTTGTAGAATGTATTTGACTTTCATTTGAATCAAATAGCTTCGTTTGAATGTGTTTGACTTTCATTTGATTCAATTAGCTTTGTAGAATGTATTTGACTTTTATTTGATTTTATTAGCATTGTTTGAATGTATTTGACTCTCATTTGGTTCAAATAGCTTTGTTTGAATGTGTTTGACTTTCATTTGATTCAATTAGCTTTGTAGATTGCATTTCACTTTCATTTGATTTAAATAACTTTATTTGAATGTGTTTTACTTTCATTTGATCCAAGTAGCCTTCTTTGAATGTGTTTGGCTTTCATTTGATTAAAATAGCTTTGTAGAATGTACTTGACTTTCATTTGATTCAAATAGCTTTGTTTGAATGTATTTGACTCTCATTTGATTCAAATAGCTTTGTTTGAATGTGTTTGACTTTTATTTGATTCAATTACCTTTGTATAATGCATTTCACTTTGATTTACTTTAAATAACTTTGTTTGAATGTGTTTAACTTTCATTTGATTCAAATAGCTTTGTTTGAAAGTGTTTGACTTTCATTTGATTGAATTAGCTTTGTAGAATGTATTTGACTTTTATTTGATTTAATTAGCTTTGTTTGAATGTATTTGACCTTCATTTGATTCAAATAGCTTTGATTGAATATGTTTGACTTTTATTTGATTCAATTAGCTTTGTAGAATGTATTTGACTTTCATTTGATTCAAATAACTTTGTTTGAATGTATTTGACTCTCATTTCATTCAAATAGCTTTGTTTGACTGTGTTTGACTTTCATTTGATTCAATAAGCTTTGTAGAATGCATTTCACTTTCATTTAAATTAAATAACTTTGTTTGAATGTGTTTGACTTTCATTTGATTCAAATAGCTTTGTTTGGATGTGTTTGACTTCCACTTGATTCAAATAGCTTTAGTTGAACGTGTTTGACTTTCATTTGATACAACTAGCTTTGTAGAATGTATTTGACTTTCATTTGAATCAAATAGTTTCGTTTGAATGTGTTTGACTTTCATTTGATTCAATTAGCTTTGTAGAATGTATTTGACTTTTATTTGATTTAATTAGCATTGTTAGAATGTATTTGACTCTCATTTGGTTCAAATAGCTTTGTTTGAATGTGTTTGACTTTCATTTGATTCAATTAGCTTTGTAGATTGCATTTCACTTTCATTTGATTTAAATAACTTTATTTGAATGTGTTTGACTTTCATTTGATCCAAGTAGCCTTCTTTGAATGTGTTTGGCTTTCATTTGATTAAAATAGCTTTGTAGAATGTACTTGACTTTCGTTTGATTTAAATAGCTTTGTTTGAATGTATTTGACTCTCATTTGATTCAAATAGCTTTGTTTGAATGTGTTTGACTTTTATTTGATTCAATTACCTTTGTATAATGCATTTCACTTTGATTTACTTTAAATAACTTTGTTTGAATGTGTTTAACTTTCATTTGATTCAAATAGCTTTGTTTGAAAGTGTTTGACTTTCATTTGATTGAATTAGCATTGTAGAATGTATTTGACTTTTATTTGATTTAATTAGCTTTGTTTGAATGTATTTGACCTTCATTTAATTCAAATAGCTTTGATTGAATATGTTTGACTTTTATTTGATTCAATTAGCTTTGTAGAATGTATTTAACTTTCATTTGATTCAAATAACTTTGTTTGAATGTATTTGACTCTCACTTCATTCAAATAGCTTTGTTTGACTGTGTTTGACTTTCATTTGATTCAATAAGCTTTGTAGAATGCATTTCACTTTCATTTAAATTAAATAACTTTGTTTGAATGTGTTTGACTTTCATTTGATTCAAATAGCTTTGTTTGGATGTGTTTGACTTCCATGATGCGTTTCTTGATTCGTTTGGTCTTAGGTTTAAACAAGCTTCACTCGTTTGTTTTCACCTAAGGGTTCTAAATCTGATTTCAAGGCTTCACTCACCTTAATCTCGTGATTTAGGGGTTTTTTTGAGGATAGTTTGAATTAGCTTCACTCACTAATTAATCTAACCTCTCTTAAATCAGGTTTCACTCGCCTAATCTAAGGGTTTTTATGTTTAACTTCACTCGTCAAACACAAAGAAAACTTGGAAAGAAACGTTCCAAATTAACAAGCAATAAAGCTTTAATCAACAAAACAAAACTTGTATAATTCGAAGTTTACAACCTTTATTTATAGACTCAAAACTAATCCTAAACCTAATCAAATTAGAAGACTAATCCTAATTGAATTAGAATCCCATTTGACCTAGAAAACCTAAGAAAACCTAAACTTGATCCCCAAGTTCCTAATTCGGATATGACTAAACTAACTAAGTTTAATTCAACTTAGATTAGGTTATTCAATCCTCCTAAAACTCCTAGACACGCCTAAAAACCAAAGTCAAGTCCTAATCCACTTAGGAATTTACTTTGCTAAAAACAAGTCCTAATTCAAATAGGAACTCTCTTTTGCTAAAGACAAGTCCTAATTCAAATAGGAAATCACTAGACCAAAACAATTCCTAATAAAAATAGAAATCCTAACGCTTAAAACAAGAAAAACCCTTTCAAGTGAAAGGTAAAAACTTGTAAGCCAAAATCTAATCTAAGAAACATTAAAGAAACGGACCAAGAAAGGAAACCTTGAATGCTCCCGCATCATACTCCCCCTCTTGAAAACGAACTTGTCCTCAAGTTACATCATAACAAGGAACGAGATCTTTTGCACTAAGAGAAGCACAAACGCCTTCACCAAGTAGCACTTGAAATGTATCATAATTCTCCCTATGCACGATTTTAAAAGGCCCTTCATCAAAGGATTCATGCTTGTCTTTGCGGTTGTTGTATAACTTCTGTGCACTCAAAGAAAGCCACACATAGTCACCTATCTCAAATGGAGACTTACGAACAAGTTGAAGCACTCTATCTTGCTGCTTGTCTTTCTTCTTCCTTTTACTTGAACCACCTTCATCACATGTAGAAAGAGAAATAACCTTGCTGCCATCATGTTGCATAGGTTTGAATTTAGGAGGCAAAGGTTTTAATCCAATCCTTTTCCCTTTATGAAGAACTGAAACCACATTCTTCTTTGCAAGGTAGATCATATCACGATCAAATTGCCAAGGACGACCTAGCAACAAAGCACATGCATCCATAGGAACAACATCACACCATACTTTGTCTTCAAACTCACCAATTGTAAAAGAAACCAATGCTTGTTTCGAAACATGTACTCCTCCAACATTTGTGAGCCAATTAAGTTTGTAAGGATTAGGATGGTTCCTAGTCTCAAGCTGCAATGTATCCATCATCTTCTTAGAGCATGCATTAGTACAAGAACCATTATCCACAATAACTGAACAACTACGCCCATTCACTAAGCATCTAGTGTGAAACAAGTTCTCCCTTTGTGCCATATCAGTCAAAGGAGTAGATTGAGCATGGAGAATCTTTCTCAAAACAAGTGTGTTGTGATCCGGGGCTGCCTCACACAATGGTTGCACTTCACACTCTTCCTCGAAGTCATATTCATTCTCCTCTTCTTCACGTTGCTCTTTTAGAAGTAAAGCGGTTTTAGCATCCTCCTCTTCTAAAGCTTGGTATCTTGTTAATGTCATGACCCTTCTATTAGGACACTCGGACTTGTAGTGACCTCTACCTTGACACTTGAAACATTTGATCTCATCTTTATCAACCCTTTGATTTTTACCTTGAGCATCAAATTTAAAGGAATCCGAAACACCTTTATTCTTTTCCCAATTTTCAGATTTTTCAAAACCCTTTGAAGTCTCACCCTTTAGAGCATAATTAGGTCGAAAAGATTTCAACTTTGAAGTTTTAATTTGTCTTTCAACCTTTACAACAAGTTCACAAACCTCATCAAAAGTAAAGAACGATTGCAACTCAACTTTATGTCCAATTTCCATATTAAGGCCAACAAGAAATTTAGAGATCTTTTGTTCTTCCTCATCTTTACAATCACAAGCTAATGACAATCTCTCAAATTCTTTAATATAATCTTCGACACTCAAATTATTTTGTTGCAAAGTATTGAATTTATGAAACAAATCTTGCTTATAGGATCGTGGAACAAAGCGTTTTCTCAATTTTTGTTTCAACAAATTCCATGAATTAATTCGTTCTTTCTTTTCCCTTTCTCTCTTGATTTGACAATTATCATACCATAAAGATGCAAGCTTTGACAATTTAAGAATAGCATAAGTAAAGCACTTATAATCATCAATACCTTTGTGAGAGAAAATTTGATCTACTCGTCGCTCCCAATCAAGATAAACTTCTGGATCTAAAGTACCATCGAATTCTGGAAGATCACTTAGTTTTATCTCCTCATCCTTCTTGTATGCACCACTACCAATAGAACCTCCCGAAGCCTTAGCCTTCAATTCGGACATCTCCCCTTCAAGACTCTTCACGTGATTCATGAAAGTAATGTTTTGTTCCATCAAAGCAGCCATCTGTTCAAGCAAGTGAGTTTCCGTTGATTTGCTCACCATATTTGCGCACAATCAATAATCTTCCCTCGAATGTTTGTTGCTGTAGATTTTGCGTCACTTATCCAATGACCACGAAATTTTACAGGCTATAATTTTAGTCCAATAGGAATCCAACCCAAAAAGAATCACCAAAAAATACGAAGTAGATAGTTCGCAGTAACGTAAAACTTCCAACTGGTCCAGATCTGCGCCGAGAAGAACAAGAACCAAGAAACTAGTACGAATTGATTCTTGATTGCTCAAGAACAAGGATATAACGACTCAATAATCACACCAACAGCTCTGATAACATATGATGCGTTTCTTGATTCGTTTGGTCTTAGGTTTAAACAAGCTTCACTCGTTTGTTTTCACCTAAGGGTTCTAAATCTGATTTCAAGGCTTCACTCACCTTAATCTCGTGATTTAGGGGTTTTTTTGAGGATAGTTTGAATTAGCTTCACTCACTAATTAATCTAACCTCTCTTAAATCAGGTTTCACTCGCCTAATCTAAGGGTTTTTATGTTTAACTTCACTCGTCAAACACAAAGAAAACTTGGAAAGAAACGTTCCAAATTAACAAGCAATAAAGCTTTAATCAACAAAACAAAACTTGTATAATTCGAAGTTTACAACCTTTATTTATAGACTCAAAACTAATCCTAAACCTAATCAAATTAGAAGACTAATCCTAATTGAATTAGAATCCCATTTGACCTAGAAAACCTAAGAAAACCTAAACTTGATCCCCAAGTTCCTAATTCGGATATGACTAAACTAACTAAGTTTAATTCAACTTAGATTAGGTTATTCAATCCTCCTAAAACTCCTAGACACGCCTAAAAACCAAAGTCAAGTCCTAATCCACTTAGGAATTTACTTTGCTAAAAACAAGTCCTAATTCAAATAGGAACTCTCTTTTGCTAAAGACAAGTCCTAATTCAAATAGGAAATCACTAGACCAAAACAATTCCTAATAAAAATAGAAATCCTAACGCTTAAAACAAGAAAAACCCTTTCAAGTGAAAGGTAAAAACTTGTAAGCCAAAATCTAATCTAAGAAACATTAAAGAAACGGACCAAGAAAGGAAACCTTGAATGCTCCCGCATCATTCCACTTGATTCAAATAGCTTTAGTTGAACGTGTTTGACTTTCATTTGATACAACTAGCTTTGTAGAATGTATTTGACTTTCATTTGAATCAAATAGTTTCGTTTGAATGTGTTTGACTTTCATTTGATTCAATTAGCTTTGTAGAATGTATTTGACTTTTATTTGATTTTATTAGCATTGTTTGAATGTATTTGACTCTCATTTGGTTCAAATAGCTTTGTTTGAATGTGTTTGACTTTCATTTGATTCAATTAGCTTTGTAGATTGCATTTCACTTTCATTTGATTTAAATAACTTTATTTGAATGTGTTTTACTTTCATTTGATCCAAGTAGCCTTCTTTGAATGTGTTTGGCTTTCATTTGATTAAAATAGCTTTGTAGAATGTACTTGACTTTCATTTGATTCAAATAGCTTTGTTTGAATGTATTTGACTCTCATTTGATTCAAATAGCTTTGTTTGAATGTGTTTGACTTTTATTTGATTCAATTACCTTTGTATAATGCATTTCACTTTGATTTACTTTAAATAACTTTGTTTGAATGTGTTTAACTTTCATTTGATTCAAATAGCTTTGTTTGAAAGTGTTTGACTTTCATTTGATTGAATTAGCTTTGTAGAATGTATTTGACTTTTATTTGATTTAATTAGCTTTGTTTGAATGTATTTGACCTTCATTTGATTCAAATAGCTTTGATTGAATATGTTTGACTTTTATTTGATTCAATTAGCTTTGTAGAATGTATTTGACTTTCATTTGATTCAAATAACTTTGTTTGAATGTATTTGACTCTCATTTCATTCAAATAGCTTTGTTTGACTGTGTTTGACTTTCATTTGATTCAATAAGCTTTGTAGAATGCATTTCACTTTCATTTAAATTAAATAACTTTGTTTGAATGTGTTTGACTTTCATTTGATTCAAATAGCTTTGTTTGGATGTGATGTGATTTTTAGTCCGAAAACTAAGCCTCACAAAGATATGAATCTAACCTAATTCTATACAGAAAATTCACCAAGAATTAAGCAAGAAACTTAGATTAATTAATCAAGAATCCACCTAATTAATCAACCTAGATGATTGTTTTAACTAAAACAAACAAAACAGCAAATTGGAATCCACCAATCAAGAATTTAAGTAATCCAACTTAAACAAAAGCAATAAGAATTATTATTATGAATGTATGATTAAACTTGTATTTTATTCAAGATTACAAACCTATATTTATAGACTCAATTAACTATCCTAATCCTATTAGAATTCTGATTTCCTAACCAATCCCACGGAAATCATTATCCTACTTACTCTAACTAATCTTAAGATAAAACTTGCCTATTTTATCCTAACTCAAGCTTGCACTCCAAGCTTAGACTAAAAACAATTCCTAATGTAATTAGAAATCCTTTTTGACTAAAAACAATTCCTAATGTAATTAGAAATCCTTTTTGACGCCTACTAGACTAAAACAATTCCTAATGCAATTAGAAATCCTAAATGCTTAAAACAAGAAAAACCCTTTCAAGTGAAAGGTAAAAACTTGTAAGCAAAAACCTAAGTAAAGACTCACAAAATAAAACTAAGGAAAAGAAATCATTCTTTTCATATCGCCGCCTAAACACCACTTCACGCGCCACCACTTGTGACACGCGCCACACCACCTTGTGGCTGGGCTCAGTCCGGTGCCGGTGGACAGGAGCGTGGGACCCATCTCGGCGCGTGGCCGCCTGTATCGTCGCCGGAAGTGAACTGCGCAACTTCTTCGTTCTTGGAAATCATGGTTCTTTCTTTCCAATTTAAGCTATTGAACCTTTTCTTGATTATTTCCTTGTTTGGGCAACCTATAATGGAGTTGTTTAGACCATCTAAAAGTACATTAGATCCTTCAAAAGAATTAGCTTCTTGATTCGCATCATCCTCCTCTTCTTCAAAAGAATTTGCCCTCAAATTTACTTCATCAAAACAAGTAAAAAGGTTTTCAATAGTATATGTAGAATCTTCATCACCGCTTTCAGTAGACAAGTCTTCTTGGCACTCACCATCTTCATAATTGTCACCTTCTTTAGCAAGAAAACATGTCTTGGGTCCTCTATCGATTTCTTCCTTGAATACTTTTTCTCTTAGAAACAAACTTGAACTACGGGTAACACTTGAGCACTTATTCTGTCCTTTATGAGATAAAGGATGTAGACTTAAACGTTTGTTTCCAACCTCCACAGAGTACACATTAGTCCTTCCATTAAATTTCACAAATCTATCATATTGCCAAGGACGGCCTAATAGTATATGACATGCATCCATAGGACAAACATCACATAAAACTTTATCATGAAATTTACCAATTGAAAAGGATATTAGCGCTTGCTTGTTGACCTTGACATCACTTTTGTTGTTAAGCCAATGAAGCTTGTATGGTTGTGGATGCTCGGTGACTGGCCACTCCAACTTATCAATCAAGATCGTAGACACCACATTAGTGCAACTTCCCGTGTCTATGATTACATCACACAATCTATCCTTCACCTTGAACCTTGTATGGAAAATCTTCTCTCTTTGATCGCCCTCCATAGGTGTAGGTTTCGAATGCAGTGTTCTTCTTAGGACCAAACTTTGACCTTGATGTTCGGCCTCTACTTCTTCCAAGAACTCCTCCTCTTCTTCTTCAAGGTTTTCTTGATCCTTTTCAACGTCACTACCTTGCTCACACAAAGTCTTTTCTTGCTCCCATTCTTGTGCAGTCATGACCCTTTTTGAAGGACAATCACTTGCAATGTGACCAACACTACCACACTTAAAGCACTTCCTTCCTTCCACAAATTTCTTGTTAGTTTCGAATTTAGTTTTAGAATCTTTGTAATTCGAACTTGAACTACCCTTTTCCACATTAGCTTTCTCAAAAGGTTTTGAGAATCCTTTTATAAACGGTTTAGAGAATGAGCTTTTCTTCCCTTTTAATTGTTTTTCAACTTTGATAGCCACTTTACACACATCCTCAAAAGACCAATATTGTTGTAATTCAACTTTTTCAGCAATATTATCATTCAATCCCGAAATAAATCTAGCAATCTTATGTTCAACAATCTCTTCTAAACCACATAGCATGCATAACTTCTCAAATTCAACAATATAATTCTCAACAGTCATAGAATTTTGTTTAAAAGTTTGCATCTTCAGATAGATATCTTGAATATAATCACTAGGAACGAACCTCTTTTTCATGTGCTTCTTGAGTTGCTCCCAAGTTGTGATTTTGTTACGCCCTTCTTTATGCCTCTTCCTTTTCAAATTATCATACCAAAGACTAGCATAACCAGTGAGCTTCAACTCCGCAAGTTTACACTTCTTTCTTTCATCATACTCCTTGTAATCAAAGAGTGTTTCGGCCCTTCTAATCCATTCAAAATATTTCTCTGGTTCATTCATACTCCCATTGAATTCGGGAAGGTCTAACCTAAGGTTTCTATCATCATCTTTAGGTCTATCCCTTCTCCTAGGTCTAGGTGAATCATCACTTGGTGAATAATTCTTTCGTGACCTCCTAGGGTTTCTCCTTGGTTGTTCTTCCTCACTTGAACTAGAATTAGGGTTAGAATCACCCCTCTTTGAAGAAGATCCATCACGAGTATCAAGTCTCTTCAATACCTCCTCCAACCTTGCTGCCAACTCGGTGACTTGCCTATCTCTTCTAAGATTTTGCGCTTGTTCTAAGGTTAAACCCCTTGGAACTTGTGGAACCTCTTCGTCACTCATGATTCCTACACAAACCAAGTTAGTCTATGCAAAAAATCTTGATTAAAAGATAAAATCTTGAGGGAATCTTGAAGCAAACAACAACCGGACTCCCAACCCGTATTCCAGTGAAACAACACCAAAAGTTTAAGGCTGTACAGAGTTCGTTACTCAACCAAATGTTACGAAATTTTAGGTGAAGATAGCTAGACGTTTTTCCAGTCTAATGCAAAAAGAATCACTCAAAAATTCCAAGCCAAACGTTACCAGTTTAAATTCTACCGAACCTGTGCTCTGATACCAAGATGATGTGATTTTTAGTCCGAAAACTAAGCCTCACAAAGATATGAATCTAACCTAATTCTATACAGAAAATTCACCAAGAATTAAGCAAGAAACTTAGATTAATTAATCAAGAATCCACCTAATTAATCAACCTAGATGATTGTTTTAACTAAAACAAACAAAACAGCAAATTGGAATCCACCAATCAAGAATTTAAGTAATCCAACTTAAACAAAAGCAATAAGAATTATTATTATGAATGTATGATTAAACTTGTATTTTATTCAAGATTACAAACCTATATTTATAGACTCAATTAACTATCCTAATCCTATTAGAATTCTGATTTCCTAACCAATCCCACGGAAATCATTATCCTACTTACTCTAACTAATCTTAAGATAAAACTTGCCTATTTTATCCTAACTCAAGCTTGCACTCCAAGCTTAGACTAAAAACAATTCCTAATGTAATTAGAAATCCTTTTTGACTAAAAACAATTCCTAATGTAATTAGAAATCCTTTTTGACGCCTACTAGACTAAAACAATTCCTAATGCAATTAGAAATCCTAAATGCTTAAAACAAGAAAAACCCTTTCAAGTGAAAGGTAAAAACTTGTAAGCAAAAACCTAAGTAAAGACTCACAAAATAAAACTAAGGAAAAGAAATCATTCTTTTCATATCGCCGCCTAAACACCACTTCACGCGCCACCACTTGTGACACGCGCCACACCACCTTGTGGCTGGGCTCAGTCCGGTGCCGGTGGACAGGAGCGTGGGACCCATCTCGGCGCGTGGCCGCCTGTATCGTCGCCGGAAGTGAACTGCGCAACTTCTTCGTTCTTGGAAATCATGGTTCTTTCTTTCCAATTTAAGCTATTGAACCTTTTCTTGATTATTTCCTTGTTTGGGCAACCTATAATGGAGTTGTTTAGACCATCTAAAAGTACATTAGATCCTTCAAAAGAATTAGCTTCTTGATTCGCATCATCCTCCTCTTCTTCAAAAGAATTTGCCCTCAAATTTACTTCATCAAAACAAGTAAAAAGGTTTTCAATAGTATATGTAGAATCTTCATCACCGCTTTCAGTAGACAAGTCTTCTTGGCACTCACCATCTTCATAATTGTCACCTTCTTTAGCAAGAAAACATGTCTTGGGTCCTCTATCGATTTCTTCCTTGAATACTTTTTCTCTTAGAAACAAACTTGAACTACGAGTAACATTTGAGCACTTATTCTGTCCTTTATGAGATAAAGGATGTAGACTTAAACGTTTGTTTCCAACCTCCACGGAGTACACATTAGTCCTTCCATTAAATTTCACAAACCTATCATATTGCCAAGGACGGCCTAATAGTATATGACATGCATCCATAGGACAAACATCACATAAAACTTTATCATGAAATTTACCAATTGAAAAGGATATTAGAGTTTGCTTGTTGACCTTGACATCACTTGTGTTGTTAAGCCAATGAAGCTTGTATGGTTGTGGATGCTCGGTAATTGGCCACTCCAACTTATCAATCAAGATCGTAGACACCACATTAGTGCAACTTCCCGTGTCTATGATTACATCACACAATCTATCCTTCACCTTGCACCTTGTATGGAAAATCTTCTCTCTTTGATCGCCCTCCATAGGTGTAGGTTTCGAATGCAGTGTTCTTCTTAGGACCAAACTTTGACCTTGATGTTCGGCCTCTACTTCTTCCAAGAACTCCTCCTCTTCTTCTTCAAGGTTTTCTTGATCCTTTTCAATGTCACTACCTTGCTCACACAAAGTCTTTTCTTGCTCCCATTCTTGTGCAGTCATGACCCTTTTTGAAGGACAATCACTTGCAATGTGACCAACACTACCACACTTAAAGCACTTCCTTCCTTCCACAAATTTCTTGTTAGTTTCGAATTTAGTTTTAGAATCTTTGTAATTCGAACTTGAACCACATTTTTCCTCACTAGATTTCTCAAAAGGTTCTGAGAATCCTTTTATAAACGGTTTAGAGAATGAGCTTTTCTTCCCTTTTAATTGTTTTTCAACTTTGATAGCCGCTTTACACACATCCTCAAAAGACCAATATTGTTGTAATTCAACTTTTTCAGCAATATTATCATTCAATCCCGAAATAAATCTAGCAATCTTATGTTCAACAATCTCTTCTAAACCACATAGCATGCATAACTTCTCAAACTCAACAATATAATTCTCAACAGTCATAGAATTTTGTTTAAAAGTTTGCATCTTTAGATAGATATCTTGAATATAATCACTAGGAACGAACCTCTTTTTCATGTGCTTCTTGAGTTGCTCCCAAGTTGTGATTTTGTTACGCCCTTCTTTATGCCTCTTCCTTTTCAAATTATCATACCAAAGACTAGCATAACCAGTGAGCTTCAACTCCGCAAGTTTACACTTCTTTCTCTCATCATACTCCTTGTAATCAAAGAGTGTTTCGGCCCTTCTAATCCATTCAAAATATTTCTCTGGTTCATTCATACTCCCATTGAATTCGGGAAGGTCTAACCTAAGGTTTCTATCATCATCTTTAGGTCTATCCCTTCTCCTAGGTCTAGGTGAATCATCACTTGATGAATAATTCTTTCGTGACCTCCTAGGGTTTCTCCTTGGTTGTTCTTCCTCACTTGAACTAGAATTAGGGTTAGAATCACCCCTCTTTGAAGAAGATCCATCACGAGTATCAAGTCTCTTCAATACCTCCTCCAACCTTGCTGCCAACTCGGTGACTTGCCTATCTCTTCTAAGATTTTGTGCTTGTTCTAAGGTTAAACCCCTTGGAACTTGTGGAACCTCTTCGTCACTCATGATTCCTACACAAACCAAGTTAGTCTATGCAAAAATCTTGATTAAAAGATAAAATCTTGAAGGAATCTTGAAGCAAACAACAACCGGACTCCCAACCCGTATTCCAGTGAAACAACACCAAAAGTTTAAGGCTGTGCAGAGTTCGTTACTCAACCAAATGTTACGAAATTTTAGGTGAAGATAGCTAGACGTTTTTCCAGTCTAATGCAAAAAGAATCACTCAAAAATTCCAAGCCAAACGTTACCAGTTTAAATTCTTCCGAACCTGTGCTCTGATACCAAGATGATGTGATTTTTAGTCCGAAAACTAAGCCTCACAAAGATATGAATCTAACCTAATTCTATACAGAAAATTCACCAAGAATTAAGAAAGAAACTTAGATTAATTAATCAAGAATCCACCTAATTAATCAACCTAGATGATTGTTTTAACTAAAACAAACAAAACAGCAAATTGGAATCCACCAATCAAGAATTTAAGTAATCCAACTTAAACAAAAGCAATAAGAATTATTATTATGAATGTATGATTAAACTTGTATATTATTCAAGATTACAAACCTATATTTATAGACTCAATTAACTATCCTAATCCTACTTGAATTAGAATTCTGATTTCCTAACCAATCCCACGGAAATCATTATCCTACTTACTCTAACTAATCTTAAGATAAAACTTGCCTATTTTATCCTAACTCAAGCTTGCACTCCAAGCTTAGACTAAAAACAATTCCTAATGTAATTAGAAATCCTTTTTGACTAAAAACAATTCCTAATGTAATTAGAAATCCTTTTTGACGCCTACTAGACTAAAACAATTCCTAATGCAATTAGAAATCCTAAATGCTTAAAACAAGAAAAACCCTTTCAAGTGAAAGGTAAAAACTTGTAAGCAAAAACCTAAGTAAAGACTCACAAAATAAAACTAAGGAAAAGAAATCATTCTTTTCATATCTCCGCCTAAACACCACTTCACGCGCCACAACTTGTGACACGCGCCACACCACCTTGTGGCTGGGCTCAGTCCGGTGCCGGAAGGCAGGCGCGTGGGAACCATCTCGGCGCGTGGCCGCCTGTATCGTCGCCGGAAGTGAACTGCGCAACTTCTTCGTTCTTGGAAATCATGGTTCTTTCTTTCCAATTTAAGCTATTGAACCTTTTCTTGATTATTTCCTTGTTTGGGCAACCTATAATGGAGTTGTTTAGACCATCTAAAAGTACATTAGATCCTTCAAAAGAATTAGCTTCTTGATTCGCATCATCCTCCTCTTCTTCAAAAGAATTTGCCCTCAAATTTACTTCATCAAAACAAGTAAAAAGGTTTTCAATAGTATATGTAGAATCTTCATCACCGCTTTCAGTAGACAAGTCTTCTTGGCACTCACCATCTTCATAATTGTCACCTTCTTTAGCAAGAAAACATGTCTTGGGTCCTCTATCGATTTCTTCCTCGAATACTTTTTCTCTTAGAAACAAACTTGAACTACGATTAACATTTGAGCACTTACTCTGTCCTTTATGAGATAAAGGATGTAGACTAAAATGTTTGTTTCCAACCTCCACGGAGTACACATTAGTCCTTCCATTAAATTTCACAAATCTATCATATTGCCAAGGACGGCCTAATAGTATATGACATGCATCCATAGGACAAACATCACATAAAACTTTATCATGAAATTTACCAATTGAAAAGGATATTAGCGCTTGCTTGTTGACCTTGACATCACTTGTGTTGTTAAGCCAATGAAGCTTGTATGGTTGTGGATGCTCGGTGATTGGCCACTCCAACTTATCAATCAAGATCGTAGACACCACATTAGTGCAACTTCCCGTGTCTATGATTACATCACACAATCTATCCTTCACCTTGCACCTTGTATGGAAAATCTTCTCTCTTTGATCGCCCTCCATAGGTGTAGGTTTCGAATGCAGTGTTCTTCTTAGGACCAAACTTTGACCTTGATGTTCGGCCTCTACTTCTTCCAAGAACTCCTCCTCTTCTTCTTCAAGGTTTTCTTGATCCTTTTCAACGTCACTACCTTGCTCACACAAAGTCTTTTCTTGCTCCCATTCTTGTGCAGTCATGACCCTTTTTGAAGGACAATCACTTGCAATGTGACCAACACTACCACACTTAAAGCACTTCCTTCCTTCCACAAATTTCTTGTTAGTTTCGAATTTAGGTTTAGAATCTTTGTAATTCGAACTTGAACTACCCTTTTCCACATTAGCTTTCTCAAAAGGTTTTGAGAATCCTTTTATAAACGGTTTAGAGAATGAGCTTTTCTTCCCTTTTAATTGTTTTTCAACTTTGATAGCCACTTTACACACATCCTCAAAAGACCAATATTGTTGTAATTCAACTTTCTCAGCAATATTATCATTCAATCCCGAAATAAATCTAGCAATCTTATGTTCAACAATCTCTTCTAAACCACATAGCATGCATAACTTCTCAAACTCAACAATATAATTCTCAACAGTCATAGAATTTTGTTTAAAAGTTTGCATCTTTAGATAGATATCTTGAATATAATCACTAGGAACGAACCTCTTTTTCATGTGCTTCTTGAGTTGCTCCCAAGTTGTGATTTTGTTACGCCCTTCTTTATGCCTCTTCCTTTTCAAACTATCATACCAAAGACTAGCATAACCAGTGAGCTTCAACTCCGCAAGTTTACACTTCTTTCTTTCATCATACTCCTTGTAATCAAAGAGTGTTTCGGCCCTTCTAATCCATTCAAAATATTTCTCTGGTTCATTCATACTCCCATTGAATTCGGGAAGGTCTAACCTAAGGTTTCTATCATCATCTTTAGGTCTATCCCTTCTCCTAGGTCTAGGTGAATCATCACTTGGTGAATAATTCTTTCGTGACCTCCTAGGGTTTCTCCTTGGTTGTTCTTCCTCACTTGAACTAGAATTAGGGTTAGAATCACCCCTCTTTGAAGAAGATCCATCACGAGTATCAAGTCTCTTCAATACCTCCTCCAACCTTGCTGCCAACTCGGTGACTTGCCTATCTCTTCTAAGATTTTGCGCTTGTTCTAAGGTTAAACCCCTTGGAACTTGTGGAACCTCTTCGTCACTCATGATTCCTACACAAACCAAGTTAGTCTATGCAAAAATCTTGATTAAAAGATAAAATCTTGAAGGAATCTTGAAGCAAACAACAACCGGACTCCCAACCCGTATTCCAGTGAAACAACACCAAAAGTTTAAGGCTGTACAGAGTTCGTTACTCAACCAAATGTTACGAAATTTTAGGTGAAGATAGCTAGACGTTTTTCCAGTCTAATGCAAAAAGAATCACTCAAAAATTCTAAGCCAAACGTTACCAGTTTAAATTCTTCCGAACCTGTGCTCTGATACCAAGATGATGTGATTTTTAGTCCGAAAACTAAGCCTCACAAAGATATGAATCTAACCTAATTCTATACAGAAAGTTCACCAAGAATTAAGCAAGAAACTTAGATTAATTAATCAAGAATCCACCTAATTAATCAACCTAGATGATTGTTTTAACTAAAACAAACAAAACAGCAAATTGGAATCCACCAATCAAGAATTTAAGTAATCCAACTTAAACAAAAGCAATAAGAATTATTATTATGAATGTATGATTAAACTTGTTATCTTTTTCAAGATTACAACCCTATATTTATAGACTCAATTAACTATCCTAAACCTATTAGAATTCTGATTTCCTAATCAATCCCACGGAAATCATTATCCTACTTACTCTAACTAATCTTAAGATAAAACTTGCCTATTTTATCCTAACTCAAGCTTGCACTCCAAGCTTAGACTAAAAACAATTCCTAATGTAATTAGAAATCCTTAGTGCTTAAAACAAGAAAAACCCTTTCAAGTGAAAGGTAAAAACTTGTAAGCAAAAACCTAAGTAAAGACTCACAAAATAAAACTAAGGAAAAGAAATCATTCTTTTCATATCGCCGCCTGAAAACCACTTCACGCGCCACCACTTATGACACGCGCCACACCACCTTGTAGCTTGGCTCAGTCCGGTGCCGGAAGGCAGGCGCGTGGGAACCATCTCGGCGCGTGGCCGCCTGTATCGTCGCCGGAAGTGAACTGCGCAACTTCTTCGTTCTTGGAAATCATGGTTCTTTCTTTCCAATTTAAGCTATTGAACCTTTTCTTGATTATTTCCTTGTTTGGGCAACCTATAATGGAGTTGTTTAGACCATCTAAAAGTACATTAGATCCTTCAAAAGAATTAGCTTCTTGATTCGCATCAGGATGTGTTTGACTTCCACTTGATTCAAATAGCTTTAGTTGAACGTGTTTGACTTTCATTTGATACAACTAGCTTTGTAGAATGTATTTGACTTTCATTTGAATCAAATAGTTTCGTTTGAATGTGTTTGACTTTCATTTGATTCAATTAGCTTTGTAGAATGTATTTGACTTTTATTTGATTTAATTAGCATTGTTAGAATGTATTTGACTCTCATTTGGTTCAAATAGCTTTGTTTGAATGTGTTTGACTTTCATTTGATTCAATTAGCTTTGTAGATTGCATTTCACTTTCATTTGATTTAAATAACTTTATTTGAATGTGTTTGACTTTCATTTGATCCAAGTAGCCTTCTTTGAATGTGTTTGGCTTTCATTTGATTAAAATAGCTTTGTAGAATGTACTTGACTTTCGTTTGATTCAAATAGCTTTGTTTGAATGTATTTGACTCTCATTTGATTCAAATAGCTTTGTTTGAATGTGTTTGACTTTTATTTGATTCAATTACCTTTGTATAATGCATTTCACTTTGATTTACTTTAAATTACTTTGTTTGAATGTGTTTAACTTTCATTTGATTCAAATAGCTTTGTTTGAAAGTGTTTGACTTTCATTTGATTGAATTAGCTTTGTAGAATGTATTTGACTTTTATTTGATTTAATTAGCTTTGTTTGAATGTATTTGACCTTCATTTGATTCAAATAGCTTTGATTGAATATGTTTGACTTTTATTTGATTCAATTAGCTTTGTAGAATGTATTTGACTTTCATTTGATTCAAATAACTTTGTTTGAATGTGTTTGACTTTCATTTGATTCAATTAGCTTTGTAGAATGTATTTGACTTTCATTTGATTTAACTAACTTTGTTTGAATGTGTTTGACTTTCATTTGATTCAAGTAGCTTTGTTAGAATGTGTTTGACTTTCATTTGATTCAAATAGCTTTGTTTGGATGTGTTTGACTTCCACTTGATTCAAATAGCTTTAGTTGAACGTGTTTGACTTTCATTTGATACAACTAGCTTTGTAGAATGTATTTGACTTTCATTTGAATCAAATAGCTTCGTTTGAATGTGTTTGACTTTCATTTGATTCAATTAGCTTTGTAGAATGTATTTCACTTTTATTTGATTTTATTAGCATTGTTTGAATGTATTTGACTCTCATTTGGTTCAAATAGCTTTGTTTGAATGTGTTTGACTTTCATTTGATTCAATTAGCTTTGTAGATTGCATTTCACTTTCATTTGATTTAAATAACTTTATTTGAATGTGTTTGAATTTCATTTGATCCAAGTAGCCTTCTTTGAATGTGTTTGGCTTTCATTTGATTAAAATAGCTTTGTAGAATGTACTTGACTTTCATTTGATTCAAATAGCTTTGTTTGAATGTATTTGACTCTCATTTGATTCAAATAGCTTTGTTTGAATGTGTTTGACTTTTATTTGATTCAATTACCTTTGTATAATGCATTTCACTTTGATTTACTTTAAATAACTTTGTTTGAATGTGTTTAACTTTCATTTGATTCAAATAGCTTTGTTTGAAAGTGTTTGACTTTCATTTGATTGAATTAGCTTTGTAGAATGTATTTGACTTTTATTTGATTTAATTAGCTTTGTTTGAATGTATTTGACCTTCATTTGATTCAAATAGCTTTGATTGAATATGTTTGACTTTTATTTGATTCAATTAGCTTTGTAGAATGTATTTGACTTTCATTTGATTCAAATAACTTTGTTTGAATGTATTTGACTCTCATTTCATTCAAATAGCTTTGTTTGACTGTGTTTGACTTTCATTTGATTCAATAAGCTTTGTAGAATGCATTTCACTTTCATTTAAATTAAATAACTTTGTTTGAATGTGTTTGACTTTCATTTGATTCAAATAGCTTTGTTTGGATGTGTTTGACTTCCACTTGATTCAAATAGCTTTAGTTGAACGTGTTTGACTTTCATTTGATACAACTAGCTTTGTAGAATGTATTTGACTTTCATTTGAATCAAATAGTTTCGTTTGAATGTGTTTGACTTTCATTTGATTCAATTAGCTTTGTAGAATGTATTTGACTTTTATTTGATTTAATTAGCATTGTTAGAATGTATTTGACTCTCATTTGGTTCAAATAGCTTTGTTTGAATGTGTTTGACTTTCATTTGATTCAATTAGCTTTGTAGATTGCATTTCACTTTCATTTGATTTAAATAACTTTATTTGAATGTGTTTGACTTTCATTTGATCCAAGTAGCCTTCTTTGAATGTGTTTGGCTTTCATTTGATTAAAATAGCTTTGTAGAATGTACTTGACTTTCGTTTGATTTAAATAGCTTTGTTTGAATGTATTTGACTCTCATTTGATTCAAATAGCTTTGTTTGAATGTGTTTGACTTTTATTTGATTCAATTACCTTTGTATAATGCATTTCACTTTGATTTACTTTAAATAACTTTGTTTGAATGTGTTTAACTTTCATTTGATTCAAATAGCTTTGTTTGAAAGTGTTTGACTTTCATTTGATTGAATTAGCATTGTAGAATGTATTTGACTTTTATTTGATTTAATTAGCTTTGTTTGAATGTATTTGACCTTCATTTAATTCAAATAGCTTTGATTGAATATGTTTGACTTTTATTTGATTCAATTAGCTTTGTAGAATGTATTTAACTTTCATTTGATTCAAATAACTTTGTTTGAATGTATTTGACTCTCACTTCATTCAAATAGCTTTGTTTGACTGTGTTTGACTTTCATTTGATTCAATAAGCTTTGTAGAATGCATTTCACTTTCATTTAAATTAAATAACTTTGTTTGAATGTGTTTGACTTTCATTTGATTCAAATAGCTTTGTTTGGATGTGTTTGACTTCCACTTGATTCAAATAGCTTTAGTTGAACGTGTTTGACTTTCATTTGATACAACTAGCTTTGTAGAATGTATTTGACTTTCATTTGAATCAAATAGTTTCGTTTGAATGTGTTTGACTTTCATTTGATTCAATTAGCTTTGTAGAATGTATTTGACTTTTATTTGATTTTATTAGCATTGTTTGAATGTATTTGACTCTCATTTGGTTCAAATAGCTTTGTTTGAATGTGTTTGACTTTCATTTGATTCAATTAGCTTTGTAGATTGCATTTCACTTTCATTTGATTTAAATAACTTTATTTGAATGTGTTTTACTTTCATTTGATCCAAGTAGCCTTCTTTGAATGTGTTTGGCTTTCATTTGATTAAAATAGCTTTGTAGAATGTACTTGACTTTCATTTGATTCAAATAGCTTTGTTTGAATGTATTTGACTCTCATTTGATTCAAATAGCTTTGTTTGAATGTGTTTGACTTTTATTTGATTCAATTACCTTTGTATAATGCATTTCACTTTGATTTACTTTAAATAACTTTGTTTGAATGTGTTTAACTTTCATTTGATTCAAATAGCTTTGTTTGAAAGTGTTTGACTTTCATTTGATTGAATTAGCTTTGTAGAATGTATTTGACTTTTATTTGATTTAATTAGCTTTGTTTGAATGTATTTGACCTTCATTTGATTCAAATAGCTTTGATTGAATATGTTTGACTTTTATTTGATTCAATTAGCTTTGTAGAATGTATTTGACTTTCATTTGATTCAAATAACTTTGTTTGAATGTATTTGACTCTCATTTCATTCAAATAGCTTTGTTTGACTGTGTTTGACTTTCATTTGATTCAATAAGCTTTGTAGAATGCATTTCACTTTCATTTAAATTAAATAACTTTGTTTGAATGTGTTTGACTTTCATTTGATTCAAATAGCTTTGTTTGGATGTGTTTGACTTCCACTTGATTCAAATAGCTTTAGTTGAACGTGTTTGACTTTCATTTGATACAACTAGCTTTGTAGAATGTATTTGACTTTCATTTGAATCAAATAGTTTCGTTTGAATGTGTTTGACTTTCATTTGATTCAATTAGCTTTGTAGAATGTATTTGACTTTTATTTGATTTAATTAGCATTGTTAGAATGTATTTGACTCTCATTTGGTTCAAATAGCTTTGTTTGAATGTGTTTGACTTTCATTTGATTCAATTAGCTTTGTAGATTGCATTTCACTTTCATTTGATTTAAATAACTTTATTTGAATGTGTTTGACTTTCATTTGATCCAAGTAGCCTTCTTTGAATGTGTTTGGCTTTCATTTGATTAAAATAGCTTTGTAGAATGTACTTGACTTTCGTTTGATTCAAATAGCTTTGTTTGAATGTATTTGACTCTCATTTGATTCAAATAGCTTTGTTTGAATGTGTTTGACTTTTATTTGATTCAATTACCTTTGTATAATGCATTTCACTTTGATTTACTTTAAATTACTTTGTTTGAATGTGTTTAACTTTCATTTGATTCAAATAGCTTTGTTTGAAAGTGTTTGACTTTCATTTGATTGAATTAGCTTTGTAGAATGTATTTGACTTTTATTTGATTTAATTAGCTTTGTTTGAATGTATTTGACCTTCATTTGATTCAAATAGCTTTGATTGAATATGTTTGACTTTTATTTGATTCAATTAGCTTTGTAGAATGTATTTGACTTTCATTTGATTCAAATAACTTTGTTTGAATGTGTTTGACTTTCATTTGATTCAATTAGCTTTGTAGAATGTATTTGACTTTCATTTGATTTAACTAACTTTGTTTGAATGTGTTTGACTTTCATTTGATTCAAGTAGCTTTGTTAGAATGTGTTTGACTTTCATTTGATTCAAATAGCTTTGTTTGGATGTGTTTGACTTCCACTTGATTCAAATAGCTTTAGTTGAACGTGTTTGACTTTCATTTGATACAACTAGCTTTGTAGAATGTATTTGACTTTCATTTGAATCAAATAGCTTCGTTTGAATGTGTTTGACTTTCATTTGATTCAATTAGCTTTGTAGAATGTATTTCACTTTTATTTGATTTTATTAGCATTGTTTGAATGTATTTGACTCTCATTTGGTTCAAATAGCTTTGTTTGAATGTGTTTGACTTTCATTTGATTCAATTAGCTTTGTAGATTGCATTTCACTTTCATTTGATTTAAATAACTTTATTTGAATGTGTTTGACTTTCATTTGATCCAAGTAGCCTTCTTTGAATGTGTTTGGCTTTCATTTGATTAAAATAGCTTTGTAGAATGTACTTGACTTTCGTTTGATTTAAATAGCTTTGTTTGAATGTATTTGACTCTCATTTGATTCAAATAGCTTTGTTTGAATGTGTTTGACTTTTATTTGATTCAATTACCTTTGTATAATGCATTTCACTTTGATTTACTTTAAATAACTTTGTTTGAATGTGTTTAACTTTCATTTGATTCAAATAGCTTTGTTTGAAAGTGTTTGACTTTCATTTGATTGAATTAGCATTGTAGAATGTATTTGACTTTTATTTGATTTAATTAGCTTTGTTTGAATGTATTTGACCTTCATTTAATTCAAATAGCTTTGATTGAATATGTTTGACTTTTATTTGATTCAATTAGCTTTGTAGAATGTATTTAACTTTCATTTGATTCAAATAACTTTGTTTGAATGTATTTGACTCTCACTTCATTCAAATAGCTTTGTTTGACTGTGTTTGACTTTCATTTGATTCAATAAGCTTTGTAGAATGCATTTCACTTTCATTTAAATTAAATAACTTTGTTTAAATGTGTTTGACTTTCATTTGATTCAAATAGCTTTGTTCGGATGTGTTTGACTTCCACTTGATTCAAATAGCTTTAGTTGAACGTGTTTGACTTTCATTTGATACAACTAGCTTTGTAGAATGTATTTGACCATCATTTGATTCAAATAGCTTTGATTGAATATGTTTGACTTTCATTTGATTCAATTAGCTTTGTAGAATGTATTTGACTTTCATTTGATTCAAATAACTTTGTTTGAATGTGTTTGACTTTCATTTGATTCAATTAGCTTTGTAGAATGTATTTGACTTTCATTTGATTTAATTAGCTTTGTTTGAATGTATTTGACCTTCATTTGATTCAAATAGCTTTGATTGAATATGTTTGACTTTTATTTGATTCAATTAGCTTTGTAGAATGTATTTGACTTTCATTTGATTCAAATAACTTTGTTTGAATGTATTTGACTCTCATTTCATTCAAATAGCTTTGTTTGACTGTGTTTGACTTTCATTTGATTCAATAAGCTTTGTAGAATGCATTTCACTTTCATTTAAATTAAATAACTTTGTTTGAATGTGTTTGACTTTCATTTGATTCAAATAGCTTTGTTTGGATGTGTTTGACTTCCACTTGATTCAAATAGCTTTAGTTGAACGTGTTTGACTTTCATTTGATACAACTAGCTTTGTAGAATGTATTTGACTTTCATTTGAATCAAATAGCTTCGTTTGAATGTGTTTGACTTTCATTAGATTCAATTAGCTTTGTAGAATGTATTTGACTTTTATGTGATTTAATTAGCATTGTTAGAATGTATTTGACTCTCATTTGGTTCAAATAGCTTTGTTTGAATGTGTTTGACTTTCATTTGATTCAATTAGCTTTGTAGATTGCATTTCACATTCATTTGATTTAAATAACTTTATTTGAATGTGTTTGACTTTCATTTGATCCAAGTAGCCTTCTTTGAATGTGTTTGGCTTTCATTTGAATAAAATAGCTTTGTAGAATGTACTTGACTTTCGTTTGATTCAAATAGCTTTGTTTGAATGTATTTGACTCTCATTTGATTCAAATAGCTTTGTTTGAATGTGTTTGACTTTCATTTGATTCAATTACCTTTGTATAATGCATTTCACTTTGATTTACTTTAAATAAATTTGTTTGAATGTGTTTAACTTTCATTTGATTCAAATAGCTTTGTTTGAAAGTGTTTGACTTTCATTTGATTGAATTAGCTTTGTAGAATGTATTTGACTTTTATTTGATTTAATTAGCTTTGTTTGAATGTATTTGACCATCATTTGATTAAAATAGCTTTGATTGAATATGTTTGACTTTCATTTGATTCAATTAGCTTTGTAGAATGTATTTGACTTTCATTTGATTCAAATAACTTTGTTTGAATGTGTTTGACTTTCATTTGATTCAATTAGCTTTGTAGAATGTATTTGACTTTCATTTGATTTAACTAACTTTGTTTGAATGTGTTTGACTTACATTTGATTCAAGTAGCTTTGTTTGAATGTGTTTGACTTTCATTTGATTCAAATAGCTTTGTAGAATGTATTTGACTTCCATTTGATTCAAATAGCTTTGTTTGAATGTATTTGACTCTCATTTCATTCAAATAGCTTTGTTTGACTGTGTTTGACTTTCATTTGATTCAATAAGCTTTGTAGAATGTATTTCACTTTCATTTAAATTAAATAACTTTGTTTGAATGTGTTTGACTTTCATTTGATTCAAATAGCTTTGTTTGGATGTGTTTGACTTCCACTTGATTCAAATAGCTTTAGTTGAACGTGTTTGACTTTCATTTGATACAACTAGCTTTGTAGAATGTATTTGACTTTCATTTGAATCAAATAGCTTCGTTTGAATGTGTTTGACTTTCATTTGATTCAATTAGCTTTGTAGAATGTATTTGACTTTTATTTGATTTAATTAGCATTGTTTGAATGTATTTGACTCTCATTTGATTCAAATAGCTTTGTTTGAATGTGTTTGACTTTCATTTGATTCAATTAGCTTTGTAGATTGCATTTCACTTTCATTTGATTTAAATAACTTTATTTGAATGTGTTTGACATTCATTTGATCCAAGTAGCCTTCTTTGAATGTGTTTGGCTTTCATTTGATTAAAATAGCTTTGTAGAATGTACTTGACTTTCATTTGATTCAAATAGCTTTGTTTGAATGTATTTGACTCTCATTTGATTCAAATAGCTTTGTTTGAATGTGTTTGACTTTTATTTGATTCAATTACCTTTGTATAATGCATTTCACTTTGATTTACTTTAAATATCTTTGTTTGAATGTGTTTAACTTTCATTTGATTCAAATAGTTTTGTTTGAAAGTGTTTGACTTTCATTTGATTGAATTAGCTTTGTAGAATGTATTTGACTTTTATTTGATTTAATTAGCTTTGTTTGAATTTATTTGACCATCATTTGATTCAAATAGCTTTGATTGAATATGTTTGAATTTCATTTGATTCAATTAGCTTTGTAGAATGTATTTGACTTTCATTTGATTCAAATAACTTTGTTTGAAAGTGTTTGACTTTCATTTGATTGAATTAGCTTTGTAGAATGTATTTGACTTTTATTTGATTTAATTAGCTTTGTTTGAATGTATTTGACCATCATTTGATTCAAATAGCTTTGATTGAATATGTTTGACTTTTATTTGATTCAATTAGCTTTGTAGAATGTATTTGACTTTCATTTGATTCAAATAACTTTGTTTGAATGTATTTGACTCTCATTTCATTCAAATAGCTTTGTTTGACTGTGTTTGACTTTCATTTGATTCAATAAGCTTTGTAGAATGCATTTCAATTTCATTTAAATTAAATAACTTTGTTTGAATGTGTTTGACTTTCATTTGATTCAAATAGCTTTATTTGGATGTGTTTGACTTCCACTTGATTCAAATAGCTTTAGTTGAACGTGTTTGACTTTCATTTGATACAACTAGCTTTGTAGAATGTATTTGACTTTCATTTGAATCAAATAGCTTCGTTTGAATGTGTTTGACTTTCATTTGATTCAATTAGCTTTGTAGAATGTATTTGACTTTTATTTGATTTTATTAGCATTGTTTGAATGTATTTGACTCTCATTTGGTTCAAATAGCTTTGTTTGAATGTGTTTGACTTTCATTTGATTCAATTAGCTTTGTAGATTGCATTTCACTTTCATTTGATTTAAATAACTTTATTTGAATGTGTTTTACTTTCATTTGATCCAAGTAGCCTTCTTTGAATGTGTTTGGCTTTCATTTGATTAAAATAGCTTTGTAGAATGTACTTGACTTTCATTTGATTCAAATAGCTTTGTTTGAATGTATTTGACTCTCATTTGATTCAAATAGCTTTGTTTGAATGTGTTTGACTTTATTTGATTCAATTACCTTTGTATAATGCATTTCACTTTGATTTACTTTAAATAACTTTGTTTGAATGTGTTTAACTTTCATTTGATTCAAATAGCTTTGTTTGAAAGTGTTTGACTTTCATTTGATTGAATTAGCTTTGTAGAATGTATTTGACTTTTATTTGATTTAATTAGCTTTGTTTGAATGTATTTGACCTTCATTTGATTCAAATAGCTTTGATTGAATATGTTTGACTTTTATTTGATTCAATTAGCTTTGTAGAATGTATTTAACTTTCATTTGATTCAAATAACTTTGTTTGAATGTATTTGACTCTCACTTCATTCAAATAGCTTTGTTTGACTGTGTTTGACTTTCATTTGATTCAATAAGCTTTGTAGAATGCATTTCACTTTCATTTAAATTAAATAACTTTGTTTAAATGTGTTTGACTTTCATTTGATTCAAATAGCTTTGTTCGGATGTGTTTGACTTCCACTTGATTCAAATAGCTTTAGTTGAACGTGTTTGACTTTCATTTGATACAACTAGCTTTGTAGAATGTATTTGACCATCATTTGATTCAAATAGCTTTGATTGAATATGTTTGACTTTCATTTGATTCAATTAGCTTTGTAGAATGTATTTGACTTTCATTTGATTCAAATAACTTTGTTTGAATGTGTTTGACTTTCATTTGATTCAATTAGCTTTGTAGAATGTATTTGACTTTCATTTGATTTAACTAACTTTGTTTGAATGTGTTTGACTTTCATTTGATTTAAGTAGCTTTGTTTGAATGTGTTTGACTTTCATTTGATTCAAATAGCTTTGTAGAATGTATTTGACTTCTATTTGATTCAAATAGCTTTGTTTGAATGTATTTGACTCTCATTTCATTCAAATAGCTTTGTTTGACTGTGTTTGACTTTCATTTAATTCAATAAGCTTTGTAGAATGCATTTCACTTTCATTTAAATTAAATAACTTTGTTTGAATGTGTTTGACTTTCATTTGATTCAAATAGCTTTGTTCGGATGTGTTTGACTTCCACTTGATTCAAATAGCTTTAGTTGAACGTGTTTGACTTTCATTTGATACAACTAGCTTTGTAGAATGTATTTGACTTTCATTTGAATCAAATAGCTTCGTTTGAATGTGTCTGACTTTCATTAGATTCAATTAGCTTTGTAGAATGTATTTGACTTTTATTTGATTTAATTAGCATTGTTAGAATGTATTTGACTCTCATTTGGTTCAAATAGCTTTGTTTGAATGTGTTTGACTTTCATTTGATTCAATTAGCTTTGTAGATTGCATTTCACTTTCATTTGATTTAAATAACTTTATTTGAATGTGTTTGACTTTCATTTGATCCAAGTAGCCTTCTTTGAATGTGTTTGGCTTTCATTTGATTAAAATAGCTTTGTAGAATGTACTTGACTTTCATTTGATTCAAATAGCTTTGTTTGAATGTATTTGACTCTCATTTGATTCAAATAGCTTTTGTTTGAATGTGTTTGACTTTTATTTGATTCAATTACCTTTGTATAATGCATTTCACTTTGATTTACTTTAAATAACTTTGTTTGAATGTGTTTAACTTTCATTTGATTCAAATAGCTTTGTTTAAAAGTGTTTGACTTTCATTTGATTCAATTAGCTTTGTAGAATGTATTTGACTTTTATTTGATTTAATTAGCTTTGTTTGAATGTATTTGACCTTCATTTGATTCAAATAGCTTTGATTGAATATGTTTGACTTTTATTTGATTCAATTAGCTTTGTAGAATGTATTTGACTTTCATTTGATTCAAATAACTTTGTTTGAATGTATTTGACTCTCATTTCATTCAAATAGCTTTGTTTGACTGTGTTTGACTTTCATTTGATTCAATAAGCTTTGTAGAATGCATTTCACTTTCATTTAAATTAAATAACTTTGTTTGAATGTGTTTGACTTTCATTTGATTCAAATAGCTTTGTTTGGATGTGTTTGACTTCCACTTGATTCAAATAGCTTTAGTTGAACGTGTTTGACTTTCATTTGATACAACTAGCTTTGTAGAATGTATTTGACTTTCATTTGAATCATATAGTTTCGTTTGAATGTGTTTGACTTTCATTTGATTCAATTAGCTTTGTAGAATGTATTTGACTTTTATTTGATTTAATTAGCATTGTTAGAATGTATTTGACTCTCATTTGGTTCAAATAGCTTTGTTTGAATGTGTTTGACTTTCATTTGATTCAAATAGCTTTGTTTAAAAGTGTTTGACTTTCATTTGATTCAATTAGCTTTGTAGAATGTATTTGACTTTTATTTGATTTAATTAGCTTTGTTTGAATGTATTTGACCTTCATTTGATTCAAATAGCTTTGATTGAATATGTTTGACTTTTATTTGATTCAATTAGCTTTGTAGAATGTATTTGACTTTCATTTGATTCAAATAACTTTGTTTGAATGTATTTGACTCTCACTTCATTCAAATAGCTTTGTTTGACTATGTTTGACTTTCATTTGATTCAATAAGCTTTGTAGAATGCATTTCACTTTCATTTAAATTAAATAACTTTGTTTAAATGTGTTTGACTTTCATTTGATTCAAATAGCTTTGTTCGGATGTGTTTGACTTCCACTTGATTCAAATAGCTTTAGTTGAACGTGTTTGACTTTCATTTGATACAACTAGCTTTGTAGAATGTATTTGACCATCATTTGATTCAAATAGCTTTGATTGAATATGTTTGACTTTCATTTGATTCAATTAGCTTTGTAGAATGTATTTGACTTTCATTTGATTCAAATAACTTTGTTTGAATGTGTTTGACTTTCATTTGATTCAATTAGCTTTGTAGAATGTGTTTGACTTTCATTTGATTTAACTAACTTTGTTTGAATGTGTTTGACTTTCATTTGATTCAAGTAGCTTTGTTTGAATGTGTTTGACTTTCATTTGATTCAAATAGCTTTGTAGAATGTATTTGACTTCTATTTGATTCAAATAGCTTTGTTTGAATGTATTTGACTCTCATTTCATTCAAATAGCTTTGTTTGACTGTGTTTGACTTTCATTTGATTCAATAAGCTTTGTAGAATGCATTTCACTTTCATTTAAATTAAATAACTTTGTTTGAATGTGTTTGACTTTCATTTGATTCAAATAGCTTTGTTCGGATGTGTTTGACTTCCACTTGATTCAAATAGCTTTAGTTGAACGTGTTTGACTTTCATTTGATACAACTAGCTTTGTAGAATGTATTCGACTTTCATTTGAATCAAATAGCTTCGTTTGAATGTGTTTGTCTTTCATTTGATTCAATTAGCTTTGTAGAATGTATTTGACTTTTATTTGATTTTATTAGCATTGTTTTAATGTATTTGACTCTCATTTGGTTCAAATAGCTTTGTTTGAATGTGTTTGACTTTCATTTGATTCAATTAGCTTTGTAGATTGCATTTCACTTTCATTTGATTTAAATAACTTTATTTGAATGTGTTTGACTTTCATTTGATCCAAGTAGCCTTCTTTGAATGTGTTTGGCTTTCATTTGATTAAAATAGCTTTGTAGAATGTACTTGACTTTCATTTGATTCAAATAGCTTTGTTTGAATGTATTTGACTCTCATTTGATTCAAATAGCTTTGTTTGAATGTGTTTGACTTTTATTTGATTCAATTACCTATGTATAATGCATTTCACTTTGATTTACTTTAAATAACTTTGTTTGAATGTGTTTAACTTTCATTTGATTCAAAAAGCTTTGTTTGAAAGTGTTTGACTTTCATTTGATTGAATTAGCTTTGTAGAATGTATTTGACTTTTATTTGATTTAATTAGCTTTGTTTGAATGTATTTGACCTTCATTTAATTCAAATAGCTTTGATTGAATATGTTTGACTTTTATTTGATTCAATTAGCTTTGTAGAATGTATTTAACTTTCATTTGATTCAAATAACTTTGTTTGAATGTATTTGACTCTCATTTCATTCAAATAGCTTTGTTTGACTGTGTTTGACTTTCATTTGATTCAATAAGCTCTGTAGAATGCATTTCACTTTCATTTAAATTAAATAACTTTGTTTAAATGTGTTTGACTTTCATTTGATTCAAATAGCTTTGTTCGGATGTGTTTGACTTCCACTTGATCCAAATAGCTTTAGTTGAACGTGTTTGACTTTCATTTGATACAACTAGCTTTGTAGAATGTATTTGACTTTCAGTTGAATCAAATAGCTTCGTTTGAATGTGTTTGACTTTCATTTGATTCAATTAGCTTTGTAGAATGTATTTGACTTTTATTTGATTTTATTAGCATTGTTTGAATGTATTTGACTCTCATTTGGTTCAAATAGCTTTGTTTGAATGTGTTTGACTTTCATTTGATTCAATTAGCTTTGTAGATTGCATTTCACTTTCAGTTGATTTAAATAACTTTATTTGAATGTGTTTGACTTTCATTTGATCCAAGTAGCCTTCTTTGAATGTGTTTGGCTTTCATTTGATTAAAATAGCTTTGTAGAATGTACTTGACTTTCATTTGATTCAAATAGCTTTGTTTGAATGTATTTGACTCTCATTTGATTCAAATAGCTTTCTTTGAATGTGTTTGACTTTTATTTGATTCAATTACCTTTGTATAATGCATTTCACTTTGATTTACTTTAAATAACTTTGTTTGAATGTGTTTAACTTTCATTTGATTCAAATAGCTTTGTTTGAAAGTGTTTGACTTTCATTTGATTGAATTAGCTTTGTAGAATGTATTTGACTTTTATTTGATTTAATTAGCTTTGTTTGAATGTATTTGACCTTCATTTGATTCAAATAGCTTTGATTGAATATGTTTGACTTTTATTTGATTCAAATAGCTTTGTAGAATGTATTTGACTTCTATTTGATTCAAATAGCTTTGTTTGAATGTATTTGACTCTCATTTCATTCAAATAGCTTTGTTTGACTGTGTTTGACTTTCATTTGATTCAATAAGCTTTGTAGAATGCATTTCACTTTCATTTAAATTAAATAACTTTGTTTGAATGTGTTTGACTTTCATTTGATTCAAATAGCTTTGTTCGGATGTGTTTGACTTCCACTTGATTCAAATAGCTTTAGTTGAACGTGTTTGACTTTCATTTGATACAACTAGCTTTGTAGAATGTATTCGACTTTCATTTGAATCAAATAGCTTCGTTTGAATGTGTTTGTCTTTCATTTGATTCAATTAGCTTTGTAGAATGTATTTGACTTTTATTTGATTTTATTAGCATTGTTTTAATGTATTTGACTCTCATTTGGTTCAAATAGCTTTGTTTGAATGTGTTTGACTTTCATTTGATTCAATTAGCTTTGTAGATTGCATTTCACTTTCATTTGATTTAAATAACTTTATTTGAATGTGTTTGACTTTCATTTGATCCAAGTAGCCTTCTTTGAATGTGTTTGGCTTTCATTTGATTAAAATAGCTTTGTAGAATGTACTTGACTTTCATTTGATTCAAATAGCTTTGTTTGAATGTATTTGACTCTCATTTGATTCAAATAGCTTTGTTTGAATGTGTTTGACTTTTATTTGATTCAATTACCTATGTATAATGCATTTCACTTTGATTTACTTTAAATAACTTTGTTTGAATGTGTTTAACTTTCATTTGATTCAAAAAGCTTTGTTTGAAAGTGTTTGACTTTCATTTGATTGAATTAGCTTTGTAGAATGTATTTGACTTTTATTTGATTTAATTAGCTTTGTTTGAATGTATTTGACCTTCATTTAATTCAAATAGCTTTGATTGAATATGTTTGACTTTTATTTGATTCAATTAGCTTTGTAGAATGTATTTAACTTTCATTTGATTCAAATAACTTTGTTTGAATGTATTTGACTCTCATTTCATTCAAATAGCTTTGTTTGACTGTGTTTGACTTTCATTTGATTCAATAAGCTCTGTAGAATGCATTTCACTTTCATTTAAATTAAATAACTTTGTTTAAATGTGTTTGACTTTCATTTGATTCAAATAGCTTTGTTCGGATGTGTTTGACTTCCACTTGATCCAAATAGCTTTAGTTGAACGTGTTTGACTTTCATTTGATACAACTAGCTTTGTAGAATGTATTTGACTTTCAGTTGAATCAAATAGCTTCGTTTGAATGTGTTTGACTTTCATTTGATTCAATTAGCTTTGTAGAATGTATTTGACTTTTATTTGATTTTATTAGCATTGTTTGAATGTATTTGACTCTCATTTGGTTCAAATAGCTTTGTTTGAATGTGTTTGACTTTCATTTGATTCAATTAGCTTTGTAGATTGCATTTCACTTTCAGTTGATTTAAATAACTTTATTTGAATGTGTTTGACTTTCATTTGATCCAAGTAGCCTTCTTTGAATGTGTTTGGCTTTCATTTGATTAAAATAGCTTTGTAGAATGTACTTGACTTTCATTTGATTCAAATAGCTTTGTTTGAATGTATTTGACTCTCATTTGATTCAAATAGCTTTCTTTGAATGTGTTTGACTTTTATTTGATTCAATTACCTTTGTATAATGCATTTCACTTTGATTTACTTTAAATAACTTTGTTTGAATGTGTTTAACTTTCATTTGATTCAAATAGCTTTGTTTGAAAGTGTTTGACTTTCATTTGATTGAATTAGCTTTGTAGAATGTATTTGACTTTTATTTGATTTAATTAGCTTTGTTTGAATGTATTTGACCTTCATTTGATTCAAATAGCTTTGATTGAATATGTTTGACTTTTATTTGATTCAATTAGCTTTGTAGAATGTATTTGACTTTCATTTGATTCAAATAGCTTTGTTTGAATGTATTTGACTCTCATTTCATTCAAATAGCTTTGTTTGACTGTGTTTGACTTTCATTTGATTTAATAAGCTTTGTAGAATGCATTTCACTTTCATTTAAATTAAATAACTTTGTTTGAATGTGTTTGACTTTCATTTGATTCAAATAGCTTTGTTCGGATGTGTTTGACTTCCACTTGATTCAAATAGCTTTAGTTGAACGTGTTTGACTTTCATTTGATACAACTAGCTTTGTAGAATGTATTTGACTTTCATTTGAATCAAATAGCTTCGTTTGAATGTGTTTGACTTTCATTTGATTCAATTAGCTTTGTAGAATGTATTTGACTTTTATTTGATTTTATTAGCATTGTTTGAATGTATTTGACTCTCATTTGGTTCAAATAGCTTTGTTTGAATGTGTTTGACTTTCATTTGATTCAATTAGCTTTGTAGATTGTATTTGACTTTCATTTGATTCAAATAACTTTGTTTGAATGTATTTGACTCTCATTTCATTCAAATAGCTTTGTTTGACTGTGTTTGACTTTCATTTGATTCAATAAGCTCTGTAGAATGCATTTCACTTTCATTTAAATTAAATAACTTTGTTTAAATGTGTTTGACTTTCATTTGATTCAAATAGCTTTGTTCGGATGTGTTTGACTTCCACTTGATCCAAATAGCTTTAGTTGAACGTGTTTGACTTTCATTTGATACAACTAGCTTTGTAGAATGTATTTGACTTTCAGTTGAATCAAATAGCTTCGTTTGAATGTGTTTGACTTTCATTTGATTCAATTAGCTTTGTAGAATGTATTTGACTTTTATTTGATTTTATTAGCATTGTTTGAATGTATTTGACTCTCATTTGGTTCAAATAGCTTTGTTTGAATGTGTTTGACTTTCATTTGATTCAATTAGCTTTGTAGATTGCATTTCACTTTCAGTTGATTTAAATAACTTTATTTGAATGTGTTTGACTTTCATTTGATCCAAGTAGCCTTCTTTGAATGTGTTTGGCTTTCATTTGATTAAAATAGCTTTGTAGAATGTACTTGACTTTCATTTGATTCAAATAGCTTTGTTTGAATGTATTTGACTCTCATTTGATTCAAATAGCTTTGTTTGAATGTGTTTGACTTTTATTTGATTCAATTACCTTTGTATAATGCATTTCACTTTGATTTACTTTAAATAACTTTGTTTGAATGTGTTTAACTTTCATTTGATTCAAATAGCTTTGTTTGAAAGTGTTTGACTTTCATTTGATTGAATTAGCTTTGTAGAATGTATTTGACTTTTATTTGATTTAATTAGCTTTGTTTGAATGTATTTGACCTTCATTTGATTCAAATAGCTTTGATTGAATATGTTTGACTTTTATTTGATTCAATTAGCTTTGTAGAATGTATTTGACTTTCATTTGATTCAAATAACTTTGTTTGAATGTATTTGACTCTCATTTCATTCAAATAGCTTTGTTTGACTGTGTTTGACTTTCATTTGATTCAATAAGCTTTGTAGAATGCATTTCACTTTCATTTAAATTAAATAACTTTGTTTGAATGTGTTTGACTTTCATTTGATTCAAATAGCTTTGTTTGGATGTGTTTGACTTCCACTTGATTCAAATAGCTTTAGTTGAACGTGTTTGACTTTCATTTGATACAACTAGCTTTGTAGAATGTATTTGACTTTCATTTGAATCATATAGTTTCGTTTGAATGTGTTTGACTTTCATTTGATTCAATTAGCTTTGTAGAATGTATTTGACTTTTATTTGATTTAATTAGCATTGTTAGAATGTATTTGACTCTCATTTGGTTCAAATAGCTTTGTTTGAATGTGTTTGACTTTCATTTGATTCAAATAGCTTTGTTTAAAAGTGTTTGACTTTCATTTGATTCAATTAGCTTTGTAGAATGTATTTGACTTTTATTTGATTTAATTAGCTTTGTTTGAATGTATTTTGACCTTCATTTGATTCAAATAGCTTTGATTGAATATGTTTGACTTTTATTTGATTCAATTAGCTTTGTAGAATGTATTTGACTTTCATTTGATTCAAATAACTTTGTTTGAATGTATTTGACTCTCACTTCATTCAAATAGCTTTGTTTGACTATGTTTGACTTTCATTTGATTCAATAAGCTTTGTAGAATGCATTTCACTTTCATTTAAATTAAATAACTTTGTTTAAATGTGTTTGACTTTCATTTGATTCAAATAGCTTTGTTCGGAATGTTTTGACTTCCACTTGATTCAAATAGCTTTAGTTGACGTGTTTGACTTCATTTGATACAACTAGCTTTGTAGAATGTATTTGACCATCATTTGATTCAAATAGCTTTGATTGAATTATGTTTGACTTTCATTTGATTCAATTAGCTTTGTAGAATGTATTTGACTTTCATTTGATTCAA
>CM068279.1:22402806-22419608 GCA_034703905.1 Chenopodium berlandieri | reverse complement strand
CTTTCATTTGATTCAAATAGCTTTGTTTGAATGTGTTTGACTTTCATTTGATTCAATAGCTTTGTTTGAATGTGTTTGACTTTCATTTGATTCAATTAGCTTTGTAGAATGTATTTGACTTTCATTTGATTTAAATAGCTTTGTTTGAATGTATTTGACTTTCATTTGATTCAAATAGCTTTTTTTGAATGTGTTTGACTTTCATTTGATTCAATTAGCTTTGTAGAATGTATTTGACTTTCATTTGATTCAAATAGCTTTGTTTGAATGTGTTTGACTTTCATTTGATTCAATTAGCTTTGTAGAATGTATTTGACTTTCATTTGATTTAATTAGCTTTGTTTGAATGTATTTGACTCTCATTTGATTCAAATAGCTTTGTTTGAATGTGTTTGACTTTCATTTGATTCAATTAGCTTTGTATAATGCATTTGACTTTCATTTATTTAAATAACTTTGTTTGAATGTGTTTACTTTCATTTGATTCAAATAGCTTTGTTTGAATGTTTTGACTTTCATTTGATTCAATTAGCTTTGTAGAATGTATTTGACTTTCATTTGATTTAATTAGCTTTGTTTGAATGTATTTGACTTTCATTTGATTCAAATAGCTTTGTTGAATGTGTTTGACTTTCATTTGATTCAATTAGCTTTGTAGAATGTATTTGACTTTCATTTGATTTAATAACTTTGTTTGAATGTGTTTGACTTTCATTTGATTCAAATAGCTTTGTTTGAATGTATTTGACTTTCATTTGATTCAAATAGCTTTGTAGAATGTTTTGACTTCCATTTGATTCAAATAGCTTTGTTTGAATGTATTTGACTCTCATTTGATTCAAATAGCTTTGTTTGACTGTGTTTGACTTTCATTTGATTCAATAAGCTTTGTAGAATGCATTTCACTTTCATTTAATTAAATAACTTTGTTTAAATGTGTTTGACTTTCATTTGATTCAAATAGCTTTGTTTGATGTGTTTGACTTCACTTGATTCAAATAGCTTTAGTTGAATGTGTTTGACTTTCATTTGATACAACTAGCTTTGTAGAATGTATTTGACTTTCATTTGAATCAAATAGCTTTGTTTGAATGTGTTTGACTTTCATTTGATTCAATTAGCTTTGTAGAATGTATTTGACTTTTATTTGATTTAATTAGCATTGTTTGAATGTATTTGACTCTCATTTGGTTCAAATAGCTTTGTTTGAATGTGTTTGACTTTCATTTGATTCAATTAGCTTTGTAGAATGCATTTCACTTTCATTTGATTTAAATAACTTTATTTGAATGTGTTTGACTTTCATTTGATCCAAGTAGCCTTCTTTGAATGTGTTTGGCTTTCATTTGATTAAAATAGCTTTGTAGAATGTACTTGACTTTCATTTGATTCAAATAGCTTTGTTTGAATGTATTTGACTCTCATTTGATTCAAATAGCTTTGTTTGAATGTGTTTGACTTTCATTTGATTCAATTACCTTTGTATAATGCATTTCACTTTGATTTACTTAAATAACTTTGTTTGAATGTGTTTAACTTTCATTTGATTCAAATAGCTTTGTTTGAAAGTGTTTGACTTTCATTTGATTGAATTAGCTTTGTAGAATGTATTTGACTTTTATTTGATTTAATTAGCTTTGTTTGAATGTATTTGACTTCATTTGATTCAAATAGCTTTGATTGAATATGTTTGACTTTCATTTGATTCAATTAGCTTTGTAGAATGTATTTGACTTTCATTTGATTCAAATAACTTTGTTTGAATGTGTTTGACTTTCATTTGATTCAATTAGCTTTGTAGAATGTATTTGACTTTCATTTGATTTAACTACTTTGTTTGAATGTGTTTGACTTTCATTTGATTCAAGTAGCTTTGTTTGAATGTGTTTGACTTTCATTTGATTCAAATAGCTTTTAGAATGTATTTGACTTCCATTTGATTCAAATAGCTTTGTTTGAATGTATTTGACTCTCATTTCATTCAAATAGCTTTGTTTGACTGTGTTTGACTTTCATTTGATTCAATAAGCTTTGTATAATGCATTTCACTTTCATTTAATTAAATAACTTTGTTTGAATGTGTTTGACTTTCATTTGATTCAAATAGCTTTGTTTGGATGTGTTTGACTTCACTTGATTCAAATAGCTTTAGTTGAACGTGTTTGACTTTCATTTGATACAACTAGCTTTGTAGAATGTATTTGACTTTCATTTGATTCAAATAGCTTTGTTTGAATGTGTTTGACTTTCATTTGATTCAATTAGCTTTGTAGAATGTATTTGACTTTTATTTGATTTAATAGCATTGTTTGAATGTATTTGACTCTCATTTGATTCAATTAGCTTTGTTTGAATGTGTTTGACTTTCATTTGATTCAATTAGCTTTGTAGAATGCATTTCACTTTCATTTGATTTAAATAACTTTATTTGAATGTGTTTGACTTTCATTTGATCCAAGTAGCTTCTTTGAATGTGTTTGGCTTTCATTTGATTAAAATAGCTTTGTAGAATGTACTTTACTTTCATTTGATTCAAATAGCTTTGTTTGAATGTATTTGACTCTCATTTGATTCAAATAGCTTTGTTTGAATGTGTTTGACTTTCATTTGATTCAATTACTTTGTATAATGCATTTCACTTTGATTTACTTTAAATAACTTTGTTTGAATGTGTTTAACTTTCATTTGATTCAAATAGCTTTGTTTGAAAGTGTTTGACTTTCATTTGATTGAATTAGCTTTGTAGAATGTATTTGACTTTTATTTGATTTAATTAGCTTTGTTTGAATGTATTTGACCTTCATTTGATTCAAATAGCTTTGATTGAATGTGTTTGACTTTCATTTGATTCAAATAGCTTTGTTTGAATGTGTTTGACTTTCATTTGATTCAAATTGCTTTGTAGAATGTATTTGACTTTCATTTGATTCAAATAACTTTGTTTGAATGTATTTGACTTTCATTTGATTCAAATAGCTTTGTTTGAATGTGTTTGACTTTCATTTGATTCAATTAGCTTTGTATAATGCATTTGACTTTCATTTGATTTAAATAACTTTGTTTGAATGTGTTTAACTTTCATTTGATTCAAATAGCTTTGTTTGAATGTGTTTGACTTTCATTTGATTGAATTAGCTTTGTAGAATGTATTTGACTTTTATTTGATTCAATTAGCTTTGTTTGAATGTATTTGACTTCATTTGATTCAAATAGCTTTGTTTGAATGTGTTTGACTTTCATTTGATTCAATTAGCTTTGTAGAATGTATTTGACTTTCATTTGATTTAAATAGCTTTGTTTGAATGTGTTTGACTTTCATTTGATTCAAATAGCTTTGTTTGAATGTGTTTGACTTTCATTTGATTCAATAGCTTTGTAGAATGTATTTGACTTTCATTTGATTTAATTAGCTTTGTTTGAATGTATTTGACTTTCATTTGATTCAAATAGCTTTTTTTGAATGTGTTTGACTTTCATTTGATTCAATTAGCTTTGTAGAATGTATTTGACTTTCATTTGATTCAAATAGCTTTGTTTGAATGTGTTTGACTTTCATTTGATTCAAGTAGCTTTTTTGAATGTGTTTGACTTTCATTTGATTCAAATAGCTTTGTAGAATGTATTTGACTTTCATTTGATTCAAATAGCTTTGTTTGAATGTATTTGACTCTCATTTGATTCAAATAGCTTTGTTTGAATGTGTTTGACTTTCATTTGATTCAATTAGCTTTGTATAATGCATTTCACTTTGATTTACTTTAAATAACTTTGTTTGAATGTGTTTAACTTTCATTTGATTCAAATAGCTTTGTTTGAAAGTGTTTGACTTTCATTTGATTCAATTAGCTTTGTAGAATGTATTTGACTTTCATTTGATTTAATTAGCTTTGTTTGAATGTATTTGACTTTCATTTGATTCAAATAGCTTTGTTGAATGTGTTTGACTTTCATTTGATTCAATAGCTTTGTTTGAATGTGTTTGACTTTCATTTGATTAAAATTGCTTTGTAGAATGTATTTGACTTTCATTTTGATTCAATAGCTTTGTTTGAATGTATTTGACTCTCATTTGATTCAAATAGCTTTGTTTGAATGTGTTTGACTTTCATTTGATTCAATTAGCTTTGTATAATGCATTTCACTTTCATTTACTTTAAATAACTTTGTTTGAATGTGTTTGACTTTCATTTGATTCAATAGCTTTGTTTGAATGTGTTTGACTTTCATTTGATTCAATTAGCTTTGTAGAATGTATTTGACTTTCATTTGATTCAATTAGCTTTGTTTGAATGTATTTGACTCTCATTTGATTCAAATAGCTTTGTTTGAATGTGTTTGACTTTCATTTGATTCAATTAGCTTTGTAGAATGAATTTGACTTTCATTTGATTTAAATAGCTTTGTTTGAATGTGTTTGACTTTCATTTGATTCAAATAGCTTTGTTTGAATGTGTTTGACTTTCATTTGATTCAATTAGCTTTGTAGAATGTATTTGACTTTCATTTGATTTATTAGCTTTGTTTGAATGTATTTGACTTTCATTTGATTCAAATAGCTTTTTTGAATGTGTTTGACTTTCATTTGATTCAATTAGCTTTGTAGAATGTATTTGACTTTCATTTGATTCAAATAGCTTTGTTTGAATGTGTTTGACTTTCATTTGATTCAATTAGCTTTTTTGAATGTATTTGACTTTCATTTGATTTAATTAGCTTTGTTTGAATGTATTTGACTTTCATTTGATTCAAATAGCTTTGTTTGAATGTGTTTGACTTTCATTTGATTCAATTAGCTTTGTATAATGCATTTGACTTTCATTTGATTTAAATAACTTTGTTTGAATGTGTTTGACTTTCATTTGATTCAAATAGCTTTGTTTGAATGTGTTTGACTTTCATTTGATTCAATTAGCTTTGTAGAATGTATTTGACTTTCATTTGATTTAAATTAGCTTTGTTTGAATGTATTTGACTTTCATTTGATTCAAATAGCTTTGTTTGAATGTGTTTGACTTTCATTTGATTCAAATAGCTTTGTTTGAATGTGTTTGACTTTCATTTGATTCAATTGCTTTGTAGAATGTATTTGACTTTCATTTGATTCAAATAGCTTTGTTTGAATGTATTTGACTTTCATTTGATTCAAATAGCTTTGTTTGAATGTGTTTGACTTTCATTTGATTCAATTAGCTTTGTAGAATGTATTTGACTTTCATTTGATTCAAATAGCTTTTTTGAATGTGTTTGACTTTCATTTGATTCAATTAGCTTTGTAGAATGTATTTGACTTTCATTTGATTCAAATAGCTTTGTTTGAATGTGTTTGACTTTCATTTGATTCAATTAGCTTTGTAGAATGTATTTGACTTTCATTTGATTTATTAGCTTTGTTTGAATGTATTTGACTTTCATTTGATTCAAATAGCTTTGTTTGAATGTGTTTGACTTTCATTTGATTCAATTAGCTTTGTAGAATGTATTTGACTTTCATTTGATTTAATTAGCTTTGTTTGAATGTATTTGACTTTCATTTGATTCAAATAGCTTTGTTTGAATGTGTTTGACTTTCATTTGATTCAATTAGCTTTGTAGAATGTATTTGACTTTCATTTGATTTAAATAACTTTGTTTGAATGTGTTTGACTTTCATTTGATTCAAATAGCTTTGTTTGAATGTGTTTGACTTTCATTTGATTCAAATAGCTTTGTAGAATGTATTTGACTTTCATTTGATTCAAATAGCTTTGTTTGAATGTATTTGACTCTCATTTGATTCAAATAGCTTTGTTTGAATGTGTTTGACTTTCATTTGATTCAATTAGCTTTGTAGAATGCATTTCACTTTCATTTGATTAAATAACTTTGTTTGAATGTGTTTGACTTTCATTTGATTCAAATAGCTTTGTTTGATGTGTTTGACTTTCATTTGATTCAAATAGCTTTAGTTGAATGTGTTTGACTTTCATTTGATACAACTAGCTTTGTAGAATGTATTTGACTTTCATTTGATTCAAATAGCTTTGTTTGAATGTGTTTGACTTTCATTTGATTCAATTAGCTTTGTAGAATGTATTTGACTTTTATTTGATTTAATTAGCTTTGTTTGAATGTATTTGACTCTCATTTGATTCAAATAGCTTTGTTTGAATGTGTTTGACTTTCATTTGATTCAATTAGCTTTGTATAATGCATTTCACTTTCATTTGATTTAAATAACTTTGTTTGAATGTGTTTGACTTTCATTTGATTCAAATAGCTTTGTTTGAATGTGTTTGACTTTCATTTGATTCAATTAGCTTTGTAGAATGTATTTGACTTTCATTTGATTTAATTAGCTTTGTTTGAATGTATTTGACTTTCATTTGATTCAAATAGCTTTGTTTGAATGTGTTTGACTTTCATTTGATTCAATTAGCTTTGTAGAATGTATTTGACTTTCATTTGATTCAAATAGCTTTGTTTGAATGTGTTTGACTTTCATTTGATTCAATTAGCTTTGTAGAATGTATTTGACTTTCATTTGATTTAACTACTTTGTTTGAATGTGTTTGACTTTCATTTGATTCAAGTAGCTTTGTTTGAATGTGTTTGACTTTCATTTGATTCAAATAGCTTTTTAGAATGTATTTGACTTTCATTTGATTCAAATAGCTTTGTTTGAATGTATTTGACTCTCATTTGATTCAAATAGCTTTGTTTGAATGTGTTTGACTTTCATTTGATTCAATAAGCTTTGTATAATGCTTCACTTTCATTTGAATTAAATAACTTTGTTTGAATGTGTTTGACTTTCATTTGATTCAAATTGCTTTGTTTGGATGTGTTTGACTTTCATTTGATTCAAATAGCTTTGTTGAACGTGTTTGACTTTCATTTGATACAACTAGCTTTGTAGAATGTATTTGACTTTCATTTGATTCAAATAGCTTTGTTTGAATGTGTTTGACTTTCATTTGATTCAATTAGCTTTGTAGAATGTATTTGACTTTTATTTGATTTAATAGCTTTGTTTGAATGTATTTGACTCTCATTTGATTCAATTAGCTTTGTTTGAATGTGTTTGACTTTCATTTGATTCAATTAGCTTTGTAGAATGCATTTCACTTTCATTTGTTTTAATAACTTTGTTTGAATGTGTTTGACTTTCATTTGATTCAAATAGCTTTGTTTGAATGTGTTTGACTTTCATTTGATTCATTAGCTTTGTAGAATGTATTTGACTTTCATTTGATTCAATTAGCTTTGTTTGAATGTATTTGACCTTCATTTGATTCAAATAGCTTTGTTTGAATGTGTTTGACTTTCATTTGATTCAATTAGCTTTGTAGAATGTATTTGACTTTCATTTGATTCAAATAGCTTTGTTTGAATGTGTTTGACTTTCATTTGATTCAATTAGCTTTGTAGAATGTATTTGACTTTCATTTGATTTAAATAACTTTGTTTGAATGTGTTTGACTTTCATTTGATTCAAATAGCTTTGTTTGAATGTGTTTGACTTTCATTTGATTCAAATAGCTTTGTAGAATGTATTTGACTTTCATTTGATTCAAATAGCTTTGTTTGAATGTATTTGACTTTCATTTGATTCAAATAGCTTTGTTTGAATGTGTTTGACTTTCATTTGATTCAATAGCTTTGTAAATGCATTTCACTTTCATTTGATTAAATAACTTTGTTTGAATGTTTTGACTTTCATTTGATTCAAATAGCTTTGTTTGAATGTGTTTGACTTTCATTTGATTCAAATAGCTTTGTTTGAATGTGTTTGACTTTCATTTGATACAACTAGCTTTGTAGAATGTATTTGACTTTCATTTGATTCAAATAGCTTTGTTTGAATGTTTTGACTTTCATTTGATTCAATTAGCTTTGTTTGAATGTATTTGACTTCATTGATTCAATAGCTTTGTTGAATGTGTTTGACTTTCATTTGATTCAATTAGCTTTGTAGAATGTATTTGACTTTCATTTGATTCAATAGCTTTGTTTGAATGTGTTTGACTTTCATTTGATTCAATTAGCTTTGTAGAATGTATTGACTTTCATTTGATTTAAATAACTTTGTTTGAATGTGTTTGACTTTCATTTGATTCAAGTAGCTTTGTTTGAATGTGTTTGACTTTCATTTGATTCAAATAGCTTTGTAGAATGTATTTGACTTTCATTTGATTCAATAGCTTTGTTTGAATGTATTTGACTCTCATTTGATTCAATAGCTTTGTTTGAATGTGTTTGACTTTCATTTGATTCAATTAGCTTTGTATAATGCATTTCACTTTCATTTACTTAAATAACTTTGTTTGAATGTTTTGACTTTCATTTGATTCAAATAGCTTTGTTTGAATGTGTTTGACTTTCATTTGATTCAATTAGCTTTGTAGAATGTATTTGACTTTTTTTGATTCAATTAGCTTTGTTTGAATGTATTTGACTTTCATTTGATTCAAATAGCTTTGATTGAATGTGTTTGACTTTCATTTGATTCAATAGCTTTGTTGAATGTATTTGACTTTCATTGATTCAAATAGCTTTGTAGAATGTATTTGACTTTCATTTGATTCAATAGCTTTGTTTAATGTATTTGACTTTCATTTGATTCAAATAGCTTTGTTTGAATGTGTTTGACTTTCATTTGATTCAATTACTTTGTATAATGCATTTCACTTTCATTTACTTTAATAACTTTGTTTGAATGTGTTTGACTTTCATTTGATTCAAATAGCTTTGTTTGAATGTGTTTGACTTTCATTTGATTCAATTAGCTTTGTAGAATGTATTTGACTTTTATTTGATTTAATTAGCTTTGTTTGAATGTAATTTGACTCTCATTTGATTCAAATAGCTTTGTTTGAATGTGTTTGACTTTCATTTGATTCATTAGCTTTGTAGAATAATTTCACTTTCATTTGATTTTATAACTTTGTTTGAATGTGTTTGACTTTCATTTGATTCAAATAGCTTTGTTTGAATGTGTTTGACTTTCATTTGATTCAATTAGCTTTGTAGAATGTATTTGACTTTATTTGATTTAATTAGCTTTGTTTGAATGTATTTGACTCTCATTTGATTCAAATAGCTTTTTGAATGTGTTTGACTTTCATTTGATTCAATTAGCTTTGTAGAATGTATTTGACTTTCATTTGATTCAAATAGCTTTGTTTGAATGTGTTTGACTTTCATTTGATTCATTAGCTTTTTAGAATGTATTTGACTTTCATTTGATTTAATTAGCTTTGTTTGAATGTATTTGACTTTCATTTGATTCAAATAGCTTTGTTTGAATGTGTTTGACTTTCATTTGATTCATTAGCTTTGTAGAATGCATTTCACTTTCATTTGATTTAATACTTTGTTTGAATGTGTTTGACTTTCATTTGATTCAAATAGCTTTGTTTGAATGTGTTTGACTTTCATTTGATTCATTAGCTTTGTAAATGTATTTGACTTTCATTTGATTTAATTAGCTTTGTTTGAATGTATTTGACTTTCATTTGATTCAAATAGCTTTGATTGAATGTGTTTGACTTTCATTTGATTCAAGTAGCTTTGTTTGAATGTGTTTTGACTTTCATTTGATTCAAATAGCTTTGTAGTTGTATTTGACTTTCATTTGATTCAAATAGCTTTGTTTGAATGTATTTGACTCTCATTTGATTCAAATAGCTTTGTTTGAATGTGTTTGACTTTCATTTGATTCAATAGCTTTGTATAATGCATTTCACTTTCATTTGTTTAAATAGCTTTGTTTGAATGTGTTTGACTTTCATTTGATTCAAATAGCTTTGTTTGAATGTGTTTGACTTTCATTTGATTCAATTAGCTTTGTAGAATGTATTTGACTTTTATTTGATTTATTAGCTTTGTTTGAATGTATTTGACCTTCATTTGATTCAAATAGCTTTGTTTGAATGTGTTTGACTTTCATTTGATTCAAGTAGCTTTGTTGAATGTGTTTGACTTTCATTTGATTAAAATAGCTTTGTAGAATGTATTTGACTTTCATTTGATTCAAATAGCTTTGTTTGAATGTATTTGACTCTCATTTGATTCAAATAGCTTTGTTTGAATGTGTTTGACTTTCATTTGATTCAATTACCTTTGTATAATGCATTTCACTTTGATTTACTTACTTTAATAACTTTGTTTGAATGTTTTAACTTTCATTTGATTCAATAGCTTTGTTTGAAAGTGTTTGACTTTCATTTGATTGAATTAGCTTTGTAGAATGTATTTGACTTTTATTTGATTTAATTAGCTTTGTTTGAATGTATTTGACTCTCATTTGATTCAAATAGCTTTGTTTGAATGTGTTTGACTTTCATTTGATTCAATTAGCTTTGTAGAATGCATTTCACTTTCATTTGATTTAAATAACTTTGTTTGAATGTGTTTGACTTTCATTTGATTCAAATAGCTTTGTTTGAATGTGTTTGACTTTCATTTGATTCATTAGCTTTGTAGAATGTATTTGACTTTTATTTGATTTAATTAGCTTTGTTTGAATGTATTTGACTCTCATTTGATTCAAATAGCTTTGTTTGAATGTGTTTTGACTTTCATTATTTGATTCAATTAGCTTTGTAGAATGTATTTGACTTTCATTTGATTCAAATAGCTTGTTTGAATGTGTTGACTTTCATTTGATTCAAATTAGCTTTTAGAATGTATTTGACTTTCATTTGATTTAATTAGCTTTGTTTGAATGTATTTGACTTTCATTTGATTTAAATAGCTTTGTTTGAATGTGTTTTTTTTTGATGTTTTTGTGTTTGACTTTCATTTGATTCAATTAGCTTTGTATAATGCATTTCACTTTGATTTATTTAAATAACTTTGTTTGAATGTGTTTGACTTTCATTTGATTCAAATAGCTTTGTTTGAAAGTGTTTGACTTTCATTTGATTCAATTAGCTTTGTAGAATGTATTTGACTTTTATTTGATTTAATTAGCTTTGTTTGAATGTATTTGACCTTCATTTGATTCAAATAGCTTTGTTGAATGTGTTTGACTTTCATTTGATTCAAGTAGCTTTGTTTGAATGTGTTTGACTTTCATTTGATTCAAATTAGCTTTGTAGAATGTACTTTGACTTTCATTTGATTCAAATAGCTTTGTTTGAATGTATTTGACTTTCATTTGATTCAATAGCTTTGTTTGAATGTGTTTGACTTTCATTTGATTCAATTAGCTTTGTAGAATGTATTTGACTTTCATTTGATTCAATAGCTTTGTTTGAATGTGTTTGACTTTCATTTGATTCAATTAGCTTTGTAGAATGTATTTGACTTTTATTTGATTTAATTAGCTTTGTTTGAATGTATTTGACTCTCATTTGATTTAAATAGCTTTGTTTGAATGTGTTTGACTTTCATTTGATTCAATTAGCTTTGTATAATGCATTTCACTTTGATTTACTTTAAATAACTTTGTTTGAATGTGTTTACTTTCATTTGATTCAAATAGCTTTGTTTGAAAGTGTTTTTGACTTTCATTTGATTCAATTAGCTTTGTAGAATGTATTTGACTTTTATTTGATTTAATTAGCTTTGTTTGAATGTATTTGACCTTCATTTGATTCAAATAGCTTTGTTTGAATGTGTTTGACTTTCATTTGATTCAATTAGCTTTGTAGAATGTATTTGACTTTCATTTGATTTAACTAACTTTGTTTGAATGTGTTTGACTTTCATTTGATTCAAGTAGCTTTGTTTGAATGTATTTGACTTTCATTTGATTCAAATAGCTTTGTAGAATGTATTTGACTTCCATTTGATTCAAATAGCTTTGTTTGAATGTATTTGACTCTCATTTCATTCAAATAGCTTTGTTTGAATGTGTTTGACTTTCATTTGATTCAAATAACTTTGTTTAATGTGTTTGACTTTCATTTGATTCAAATAGCTTTGTTTGGATGTGTTTGACTTCCACTTGATTCAAATAGCTTTAGTTGAACGTGTTTGACTTTCATTTGATACACAAGCTTTGTAGAATGTATTTGACTTTCATTTGAATCAAATAGCTTCGTTTGAATGTGTTTGACTTTCATTTGATTCAATTAGCTTTGTAGAATGTATTTGACTTTTATTTGATTTAATTAGCATTGTTTGAATGTATTTGACTCTCATTTGGTTCAAATAGCTTTGTTTGAATGTGTTTGACTTTCATTTGATTCAATTAGCTTTGTAGAATGCATTTCACTTTCATTTGATTTAAATAACTTTGTTTGAATGTGTTTGACTTTCATTTGATCCAAGTAGCCTTCTTTGAATGTGTTTGACTTTCATTTGATTAAAATAGCTTTGTAGAATGTACTTGACTTTCATTTGATTCAAATAGCTTTGTTTGAATGTATTTGACTCTCATTTGATTCAAATAGCTTTGTTTGAATGTGTTTGACTTTCATTTGATTCAATTACCTTTGTATAATGCATTTCACTTTGATTTACTTTAAATAACTTTGTTTGAATGTGTTTAACTTTCATTTGATTCAAATAGCTTTGTTTGAAAGTGTTTGACTTTCATTTGATTGATTAGCTTTGTAGAATGTATTTGACTTTTATTTGATTTAATTAGCTTTGTTTGAATGTATTTGACATCATTTGATTCAAATAGCTTTGATTGAATATGTTTGACTTTCATTTGATTCAATTAGCTTTGTAGAATGTATTTGACTTTCATTTGATTCAAATAACTTTGTTTGAATGTGTTTGACTTTCATTTGATTCAATTAGCTTTGTAGAATGTATTTGACTTTCATTTGATTTAACTAACTTTGTTTGAATGTGTTTGACTTTCATTTGATTCAAGTAGCTTTGTTTGAATGTGTTTGACTTTCATTTGATTCAAATAGCTTTGTAGAATGTATTTGACTTCCATTTGATTCAAATAGCTTTGTTTGAATGTATTTGACTCTCATTTCATTCAAATAGCTTTGTTTGACTGTGTTTGACTTTCATTTGATTCAATAAGCTTTGTATAATGCATTTCACTTTCATTTAATTAAATAACTTTGTTTGAATGTGTTTGACTTTCATTTAATTCAAATAGCTTTGTTTGGATGTGTTTGACTTCCACTTGATTCAAATAGCTTTAGTTGAACGTGTTTGACTTTCATTTGATACAACTAGCTTTGTAGAATGTATTTGACTTTCATTTGAATCAAATAGCTTCGTTTGAATGTGTTTGACTTTCATTTGATTCAATTAGCTTTGTAGAATGTATTTGACTTTTATTTGATTTAATAGCATTGTTTGAATGTATTTGACTCTCATTTGATTCAATTAGCTTTGTTTGAATGTGTTTGACTTTCATTTGATTCAATTAGCTTTGTAGAATGCATTTCACTTTCATTTGATTTAAATAACTTTATTTGAATGTGTTTGACTTTCATTTGATCCAAGTAGCTTTCTTTGAATGTGTTTGGCTTTCATTTGATTAAATAGCTTTGTAGAATGTACTTGACTTTCATTTGATTCAAATAGCTTTGTTTGAATGTATTTGACTCTCATTTGATTCAAATAGCTTTGTTTGAATGTGTTTGACTTTCATTTGATTCAATTACCTTTGTATAATGCATTTCACTTTGATTTACTTTTAATAACTTTGTTTGAATGTGTTTACTTTCATTTGATTCAAATAGCTTTGTTTGAAAGTGTTTGACTTTCATTTGATTGAATTAGCTTTGTAGAATGTATTTGACTTTTATTTGATTTAATTAGCTTTGTTTGAATGTATTTGACCTTCATTTGATTCAAATAGCTTTGATTGAATATGTTTGACTTTCATTTGATTCAATTAGCTTTGTAGAATGTATTTGACTTTCATTTGATTCAAATAACTTTGTTTGAATGTGTTTGACTTTCATTTGATTCAATTAGCTTTGTAGAATGTATTTGACTTTCATTTGATTTAACTAACTTTGTTTGAATGTGTTTGACTTTCATTTGATTCAAGTAGCTTTGTTTGAATGTGTTTGACTTTCATTTGATTCAAATAGCTTTGTAGAATGTATTTGACTTCCATTTGATTCAAATAGCTTTGTTTGAATGTATTTGACTCTCATTTGATTCAAATAGCTTTGTTTGAATGTGTTTGACTTTCATTTGATTCAATTAGCTTTGTAGAATGCATTTCACTTTCATTTAAATTAAATAACTTTGTTTGAATGTGTTTGACTTTCATTTGATTCAAATAGCTTTGTTTGATGTGTTTGACTTCCACTTGATTCAAATAGCTTTGTTGAATGTGTTTGACTTTCATTTGATACAAATAGCTTTGTAGAATGTATTTGACTTTCATTTGATTCAAATAGCTTTGTTTGAATGTGTTTGACTTTCATTTGATTTAATTAGCTTTGTTTGAATGTATTTGACTTTCATTTGATTCAAATAGCTTTGTTGATATGTTTTGACTTTCATTTGATTCAATTAGCTTTGTAGAATGTATTTGACTTTCATTTGATTCAAATAGCTTTGTTTGAATGTGTTTGACTTTCATTTGATTCAATTAGCTTTGTAGAATGTATTTGACTTTCATTTGATTTAATAACTTTGTTTGAATGTGTTTTTGACTTTCATTTGATTCAAGTAGCTTTGTTTGAATGTGTTTGACTTTCATTTGATTCAAATAGCTTTTTAGAATTATTTGACTTCCATTTGATTCAAATAGCTTTGTTTGAATGTATTTGACTCTCATTTGATTCAAATAGCTTTGTTTGAATGTGTTTGACTTTCATTTGATTCAATTACCTTTGTATAATGCATTTCACTTTGATTTACTTTAAATAACTTTGTTTGAATGTGTTTAACTTTCATTTGATTCAAATAGCTTTGTTTGAAAGTGTTTGACTTTCATTTGATTGAATAGCTTTGTAGAATGTATTTGACTTTTATTTGATTTAATTAGCTTTGTTTGAATGTATTTGACCTTCATTTGATTCAAATAGCTTTGTTGAATGTGTTTTTGACTTTCATTTGATCCAAGTAGCTTTCTTTGAATGTGTTTGACTTTCATTTGATTAAAATTGCTTTGTAGAATGTACTTTGACTTTCATTTGATTCAAATAACTTTGTTTGAATGTATTTGACTCTCATTTGATTCAAATAGCTTTGTTTGAATGTGTTTGACTTTCATTTGATTCAATTAGCTTTGTATAATGCATTTCACTTTCATTTACTTTAAATAGCTTTGTTTGAATGTGTTTAACTTTCATTTGATTCAATAGCTTTGTTTGAAAGTGTTTTGACTTTCATTTGATTGAATTAGCTTTGTAGAATGTATTTGACTTTTATTTGATTTAATTAGCTTTGTTTGAATTATTTGACTCTCATTTGATTCAAATAGCTTTGTTTGAATGTGTTTGACTTTCATTTGATTCAATTAGCTTTGTTTGAATGTGTTTGACTTTCATTTGATTCAATTAGCTTTGTAGAATGTATTTGACTTTCATTTGATTCAAATAGCTTTGTTTGAATGTGTTTGACTTTCATTTGATTCATTAGCTTTGTAGAATGTATTTGACTTTCATTTGATTTAACTAGCTTTGTTTGAAATGTTGACTTTCATTTGATTCAAGTAGCTTTGTTTGAATGTGTTTGACTTTCATTTGATTCAATAGCTTTGTAAGAATGTATTTGACTTCCATTTGATTCAAATAGCTTTGTTTGAATGTATTTGACTTTCATTTGATTCAAATAATTTGTTTGAATGTGTTTGACTTTCATTTGATTCAATAAGCTTTGTATAATGCATTTCACTTTCATTTAATTAAATAACTTTGTTTGAATGTGTTTGATTTTCATTTGATTCAATAGCTTTGTTTGGATGTGTTTTGACTTCCACTTGATTCAAATAGCTTTAGTTGACGTGTTTGACTTTCATTTGATACAACTAGCTTTGTAGAATGTATTTGACTTTCATTTGAATCAAATAGCTTCGTTTGAATGTGTTTGACTTTCATTTGATTCAATTAGCTTTGTAGAATGTATTTGACTTTTATTTGATTTAATAGCATTGTTTGAATGTATTTGACTCTCATTTGGTTCAATTAGCTTTGTTTGAATGTGTTTGACTTTCATTTGATTCAATTAGCTTTGTAGAATGCATTTCACTTTCATTTGATTTAAATAGCTTTATTTGAATGTGTTTGACTTTCATTTGATTCAAGTAGCTTTGTTTGAATGTGTTTGACTTTCATTTGATTAAAATAGCTTTGTAGAATGTACTTGACTTTCATTTGATTCAATAGCTTTGTTTGAATGTATTTGACTCTCATTTGATTCAAATAGCTTTGTTTGAATGTGTTTGACTTTCATTTGATTCAATTACCTTTGTATAATGCATTTCACTTTGATTTACTTTAAATAACTTTTTGTTTGAATGTGTTAACTTTCATTTGATCAAATAGCTTTGTTTGAAAGTGTTTTGACTTTCATTTGATTGAATTAGCTTTGTAGAATGTATTTGACTTTTTATTTGATTTAATTAGCTTTGTTTGAATGTATTTGACTTCATTTGATTCAAATAGCTTTGATTGAATGTGTTTGACTTTCATTTGATTCAATTAGCTTTGTAGAATGTATTTGACTTTCATTTGATTCAAATAACTTTGTTTGAATGTGTTTGACTTTCATTTGATTCAAATAGCTTTGTTTGAATGTGTTTGACTTTCATTTGATTAAATTGCTTTGTAGAATGTATTTGACTTTCATTTGATTCAAATAGCTTTGTTTGAATGTATTTGACTCTCATTTGATTCAAATAGCTTTGTTTGAATGTGTTTGACTTTCATTTGATTCAA
>CM068279.1:22384803-22402706 GCA_034703905.1 Chenopodium berlandieri | reverse complement strand
AAGTCAAATACATTCTACAAAGCTAATTGAATCAAATGAAAGTCAAACACATTCAAACAAAGCTATTTGAATCAAATGAGAGTCAAATGCATTCTACAAAGCTAATTGAATCAAATGAAAGTCAAACACATTCAACAAAGCTATTTGAATCAAATGAAAGTAAATGCATTCTACAAAGCTAATTGAATCAAATGAAAGTCAAACACATTCAAACAAAGCTATTTGAATCAAATGAAAGTCAAATATATTCAAACAAGCTATTTGAATCAAATGAAAAACAAGTACATTCTACAAAGCTATTTGAATCAAATGAGAGTCAAATACATTCAAACAAATTTATTTGAATCAAATGAAAGTCAAATACATTCTACAAAGCTATTTGAATCAAATGAAAGCAAACACATTCAAACAAAGCTATTTAATCAAATGAAAGTGAAATGCATTCTACAAACTAATTGTGAATCAAATGAAAGTCAAACACATTCAAACAAAGCTATTTGAATCAAATGAAAGTCAAACACATTCAAACAAAGTTATTTAAATCAAATGAAAGTCAAATGCATTCTACAAAGCTAATTGAATCAAATGAAAGTCAAACACATTCAAACAAAGCTATTTGAATCAAATGAAAGTCAAATACATTCAAACAAAGCTAATTAATCAAATAAAGTCAAATACATTCTACAAAGCTAATTGAATCAAATGAAAGTCAAACACATTCAAAAAAAGCTATTTGAATCAAATGAAAGTCAAATACATTCTACAAAGCTAATTGAATCATATGAAAGTCAAATACATTCAAACAAAGCTAATTAATCAAATAAAAGTCAAATACATTCTACAAAGCTAATTGAATCAAATGAAAGTCAAACACATTCAAATAAAGCTATTTGAATCAAATGAAAGTCAAACACATTCAACAAAGTTATTTAAATCAAATGAAAGTAAAATGCATTATCAAAGCAAACTAATTGAATCAAATGAAAGTAAACATTCAAACAAAGCTATTTGAATCAAATGAGAGTCAAATACATTCAAACAAAGCTATTTAAATCAAATGAAGTCAAATACATTCTACAAAGCTAATTCAATCAAATGAAAGTCAAACACTTTCAAACAAAGCTATTTGAATCAAATGAAAGTCAAATACATTCTACAAAGCTAATTCAATCAAATGAAAGTCAAACACTTTCAAACAAAGCTAATTGAATCAAATGAAAGTCAAACACATTCAAACAAAGCTATTTGAATCAAATGAGAGTCAAATACATTCAAACAAAGCTAATTAAATCAATAAAAGTCAAATACATTCTACAAAGCTAATTGAATCAAATGAAAGTCAAACACATTCAAACAAAGCTATTTGAATCAAATGAAAGTCAAATACATTCTACAAAGCTAATTGAATCAAATGAAAGTCAAATACATTCAAACAAAGCTAATTAAATCAAATAAAAGTCAAATACATTCTACAAAGCTAATTGAATCAAATGAAAGTCAAATTCAAATAAAGCTATTTGAATCAAATGAAAGTAAACACATTCAAACAAAGTTATTTAAATCAAATGAAAGTTGATTAGGGGATTTTTATCCACCAATCACCGTCTGACAAGTGGACCAACCAGGTTCTGCCACGTGTCCTTCACGTAGGCCAATAGGAGCCTGCCACGTGTCAGTCTCAGATTCGTCCACCACGGACCAATTGAGACACGCCACGTGTCCCCCCATGCCAAATGGGAAAACCGGCCAACAAGGCCCAATCCTGATTAGAAGCCCAGTCAGCCCAAGGTTAACCTAAACCTAATTGGCACGCTTCCCGAGGTTATAAATACCTCTCTTAATTCTCATTAAGAGGGGATGAACGAAAAAGTAACACAGATTACACATTAAACACTCTCACCTAGAGAGACCAAACTACTTAATTTCCGCATTAATTACTCCTTAATCAGGTACTAACTTGACCGTTGGAGGCGGAGCTCCTACCACAAGGAGTCTTCGTTGTTTTGCAGGTACAGGCGTCCGGTTCCAGTCTCGGTGTTGTAACTCTCCCGCAGGACATCAGAAAACCCCGAAACATTTTGGCGCCGTCTGTGGGGAGAGTACTTCTGAGATGGCATCCACGTTTGTACCGACTTTTGAAGAGAGGCGTCCCCTAGACGACCCTCAAGTCCAGTCGGACCATGACACTGACAATGAACTTGAAGTTGAAGCTCACACAGCTCCAGACGGGACCCTAAGGGCCCGACGTACCCGTCAGACCGAAAGGACGGAACGGGAGCATTTTCAAACTGAAGTGAGCCAGCAGGCGCACCTCCTGTTCGGCAGCAGGCGACTGATGGGTCTGCTCCCATCACCAGGAACGAACTCATGACCTTCATGAGGGACTTCAAGGGAGAGATTCAAGAGTTGCTAAATAAGAAGCCTGCACCGACTAGGGGACAGTCGGCTACGAAACCTTCCACTTCAGGCAAGAGGAAGCCGGTTCAAGGACGAGAGGGAACTCCTCATCCTAGATCCAGGAAGTGGGAGCCGCCTGCCCTTGATCTCACAAAATACCATTTTCCTACTCCAGGAAAAAGGAAACCTGTCCGTCACATTCAGGCGGACGGTCGAAGAAAACATACACAGACGCTCGTCTGCTGTTAGAACAGAAGAAGAATGACCGACTGTCAGAGTCGGCCTCTACTTCTGAATTTCAAGAAAGTCTGCGCAATACCTCGATGAGGCATACTCAGTCGTATCATGAGAGTCAGTCAGGCGGCACCTCCCGTCAGTCCGGCTTTCATAGCGACCAGGCGGTACCAAACTTACCGTTTGTACCACAACAACAGTATTTTATGCCGCCACCTCCATTTGGTGGACAGGCAGTTAAAAATGTCCAACCCTTGGACTGGCAGCTACGGTTGCTTAGACTTGGTGAACAGCCGTCGGCCTTCTCCAAGGAAATCACTGAAGCCGCTCAGCCGGCCAAAGTGAAAAATGTGTTAGTAGGCGCCTATGATGGCACTACTAACCCAGAAGACCATCTAATGGCATTCTCCAACCTAATGTACCTTCAAGGGTTGGATGATCCCACTTGGTGCAAGTGTTTTCCAGCGACTCTCAAAGGAATTGCACAGCAATGGTTCGGCAACCTGCCGACTGGTTGTGTAAACAACTTCAGGACGCTTGCTTACTTGTTCACCTCCAACTTCGCCATGAACATTCCTGCGAAGAAGACGACCCTTGATTTGGGAACAATTCAGCAGGGTGAGAAGGAGGGGCTTCGATCTTACATCAGGCGGTTTAACCTGATGAGAATACAAATTCAAGGGTTACCGGATGAGGTAGCCTATACTGACTTTTTCAGGGGTCTCAAAGACGGGTCGACCTTCAAATTCGATCTTGTTCGAAAGAGGGTGGCGACTCTTCAGGAGGCCTTGATTGAAGCAGAAGCCTACATACAGGCGACTGATCTTTGTAGTACAGCAAAACAGTCGGACGGGAAAAAGTTCGACAAAAGAGAAGGACGACAGATACAGTCGTCCAACAAAGATCTAAAGAAGAGAAAAGAGGTCTGGGCGGCTGATTCCTCTAAACAGCCGGCCCAGAAGAAGAAAAAAGAATTCAAGCCATACTCCCCAAAGTATGCGTTTAACAAAGATAGCAAAGCTATCCTGAAAGAAATCAAGGGACGGATCTCTATTGAGAAGCCGGTCCCCATGAAGGGTTCTGCAAGCAATCGGAACCAGGAAAAATTCTGTGATTATCATGAAGATGTTGGTCATCACACCAACGAATGCATCAGTCTCATGCGGTATCTGGACCGCCTGGCTGAGCAAGGTGATCTTGACTCTTTGTCAAGAAATCCACGGGGAACACCTCCTCGAAAAAACAGTCGGCCAAAAAGAATCAACAGGCCGACAGCTCTGATACAGATGATGCAGTCGTCTACACTATTGCAGGCGGCTTCGCAGGAGGAGGTCCCACTATTAGGGGCAACAAAGACAATATCAGGCGGCTAGATGTAAATTCCGTTCACCAGAACGGCCCTCCATAAATTCATTTCCTGAGATTGTCATTACTGAAGAAGATCTAGGAGGGGTCAGGGGGCCGCATGACGACCCTATCGTCATTGAATGTAAAGTGGCCAATCAGAGAGTTGGCCGAATCCTCATAGATACTGGAAGCTCCTCAGATCTTATCAGTAGCAAATGTCTCTCCAAACTGAAGTACAAGACTGATTGTATACATCCGGCCTCCCACCCTCTAGTAGGGTTTGGAGGGGGAGTCGTCCACCCTGTAGGACGAGTAGATCTACCCATCCGCCTGGGTGAAAAAGGGGAAGGACGACACATGGTAGTCCGATTCCTGGTGGTAGAAGAACTCTCGGCCTACAACATGATTCTGGGACGACCAACCTTAAATAATTCCAAGGCTGTAATAATCCCATCTCTTATGTTGCTCAAGTTTGAGAGGGATAATGGAACAGTCGGCTCCCTAAGGGGAGATCAGAAGATGGCCCGAGAGTGCTATCTCTCGGACGTCAAGCCCACTGTTATGGCCGCTGGGTCCAGTGGAGGAAAGATAGACCTTGACAATGTCAAGGAGAGTGCGCCTGTTCAAGAAACAGGCGGCAAGAAAAGAAAGGCATCCCAGATGGGGGCCGAAAGAAAAGATAAAAAATAGCAATCATTGGCAGAGGAGCGGTCGGATGAATTCCGCCCTCAGCCGGCTGGTGAGCATACGGACCTAATCTTAGATGTCACGCGTCCTGACAGAACAGTCAAAGTTGGGACGACTGCTCTAGGGGTCCTAGGTGACGACTTTCACAATCTGTTGAAAGAATACAAGGACATCTTTGCATTCGAAGTCCATGAAATGCCAGGCATTAGTTCTGAGCTGGCGGTACATAAACTAGCTGTGGATCCAAAAAAGAAGCCGGTAAGGCAGAAGAAGCGGAACCATGGCGAAGAAAGAAGTCAGGCGGCAGCCGCCGAAGTTAAAAAATTACTTGATGCAGGATTCATTCGGCAATGTTACTTCCCAGACTGGGTTGCAAATGTTGTGCTTGTTAAAAAGCCGAATGGTACCTGGCGAATGTGTGTAGACTACACAGACTTGAATAAGGCGTGCCCAAAAGACAGTTACCCTCTGCCTAAAATTGACAACCTGGTCGACTCAACAGCCGGCCATGCTTTGATGAGTTTTATGGACGCCTACTCTGGTTTCCATCAAATCCCTTTATGGAAGAAAGATCAGGAGAAGACGGCCTTCGTCACTGATCAAGGGTTATACTGTTACACGGTCATGCCGTTTGGTCTTAAGAATGCCCCGGCCACCTTCCAACGAATGATAAACACTGTGTTCTTTGATCAGATTGGGAGAAATGTCGAGGCATATATTGATGATATGATTGTCAAGTCTAAACTTCAGAAAGATCATCTGTCGGACCTCCGAGAAACTTTCGCCACACTCAGGCGGCACCATGTCATGCTTAATCCCAAGAAATGCGTCTTTGGAGTTGAGTCTGGGAAATTTCTCGGATTTCTCATTACTCAGAGAGGAATAGATGCGAACCCTGAGAAGGTGCAGGCGGTCATCGACATGCAGTCGCCCCGCACCGTCCGAGAGGTTCAGAAGCTAACAGGTTGTCTGGCGGCCTTGGGTAGATTCCTAAGTCGATCAGGCGACAAATGCCTATACTTTTTCCAGGCAATTAAGAAAAAGGCAAGGTTTGAATGGGGGCCGGATGCTGAGGCGGCCTTCCAAAAATTGAAAGTTCACTTGCATTCCTTGCCAAGGCTAGTCAGCCCTTTGCCCAAAGAAGTACTCTACATGTACCTGGCCGTCTCTGATCATGCGTTAAGCGCTGTTCTTCTTGCTGAAAGAGACGGCTGTCAGCTCCCGGTCTACTTTGTCAGCCATGTGCTGAAAAATGCCGAGTTGAGGTATCCCTTAGTGGAGAAGTTTGGTCTTGCACTCTTCATGGCTGTTAAAAAATTAAAGCCCTACTTTTTGGCGCATGCAGTCGTCGTGTATACAGATCAACCGATCAAGCGGCCACTGACCACCATGGAGTCGTCAGGCCGAATGATCAAATGGGCCATAGAAATACAGAGCCTCGAAGTTACCTTCGAGCCTAGAAAAGCAGTGAAGGGGCAAGCCTTTGCTGACTTTATTGTTGAAATGACTCGTCCCCCTGACTCGCAAGTTCCAGACCAAGTCTGGAAGGTATATGTGGATGGAAGCTCCACTTCAACTGGTTGTGGAGCAGGCGTCATATGTCAGTCGCCAGAAGGCGACAGGTACGAGTATGCTTTACGTTTCAGTTTTCAGGCTTCAAACAATGAGGCAGAATATGAAGCTTTACTAGCCGGTATCCGCATGTGCAAGGCGGCAGGGGCAAGAAAAATAGACGCCTGTTCTGATTCACAATTGATAGTGAGTCAGTACAATGGCGAATACGAAGCGACCCATCCGGCCATGATCAAGTATTTACAGGCGGTCCGTCAAGCAGTCGGCTCCCTTGAGGATTTCCATCTGGTCCAAGTACCGAGATCAGAAAATAACCAAGCGGATGCGCTTTCAAAATTAGCATCATCCGCCTCCTGTGATACTCCTCGAACCGTTTTTTGGGAAGTAGTGGAAAGGAGAAGCATTGAGGGAGACCCTATTGGAATCCTAGACAGAAGCTCAACCTGGATGGATCCAATTAGGGCATATCTGACAAACGGTACCCTGCCGGATGATCATCAACAGGCGGCAGTACTGAAAAGACGAGCCACCAATTTTGAAATGATAAAGGGAGAACTTCACAAAAGAGGGTACCTTCAACCCTTCTTAAAGTGTGTTACTCCAGAAAAAGGGCGAGAGATACTAGATGACCTTCACTCTGGTTTCTGTGCTTCGCATATAGGCGGAAGGACGCTTGCTCAACGGGCAAGGCGGCAGGGCTACTTCTGGCCTACCTTAGAAGCAGATGCAATGGAGATGGTGAAAAAATGTGACAAGTGTCAAAGGTTTGGCAAACTAATTCACCGTCCGGCTACTGATCTCACCACCATTCATAGTCCCCTACCGTTTGCTAAATGGGGCATGGATATTCTGGGTCCATATACGCCTGCTACAGGCGGAAGAAGGTACATACTTGTTGCCGTCGACTACTTCACTAAATGGGTAGAGGCGGAGGCTGTTAAGGGAATCAAGACGAAGGATGTAATTTCATTCATTTGGAGAAATGTCATCACTCGGTTCGGGGTTCCCATGTCTATGGTTTTTGATAATGGTCCCCAATTTGAGACGCCTGTTCTCAAAAGCTGGTTGGGTGACCAAGGAATTGCACATTGCTTTGCATCTGTCGGCCGTCCACAAGCAAACGGCCAGGTAGAAGCCTTTAATAAAATCATCTCAGACGGTCTGAAGAAAAAGATTGAACGAGCAGGCGGCCTATGGGCGGATGAACTACCACATGTTCTCTGGGCCATTAGGACGACTGAAAAAGGGGCGACTGGAGAAACTCCATTCCTCCTAACTTATGGTGCGGAAGCTGTTCTTCCAATAGAACACTACGAGCCGACTCTTCGAGTAATGCTATATGACGAAGAGGCAAACTGGGAAGCCATGCGCCTGGCATTAGACTCACTCCCTGAAAAGAGGGGCAATGCTGTCTTACGCCATGAGATTTACCGCCTGAGAATGACTCGATCATACAACAAAAAAGTGCACAGGCGTCCACTCAAAGTGGGGGACTTTGTACTTAGAAAAATGGAAGCTGTTGGTAGGGCTAACGAGTCTGGCAAGCTAACTCCCAACTGGGAAGGTCCCTACCGAATATATGAAGAGGTTAGAGACGGTACCTACCGTCTGGAAACACCAGACGGCCAGCCGTTACCTCGAACCTGGAACATAGATAACCTTAAGAAATATTTCTTTTGAAAAATGTAAAGTCAAGGATTACTTGAATAAAGCTTGCATCTTACTATTCAATTCTGTATTAAGAGGGGCATGCCAACTGACCAACAGTCGGCTACTCTCCATGTTTATATTTTTTATTTAAGAGGGGCATGCCAACTGACAAACAGTCGGCTACTCTCTATGTTTAATTTAAGAGGGGCACGCCGCTTGACCGGCTACCCTCACATAAATATAGTTCACCAAGAACTATCAAAAAACATGATCAGACCAGGCGTCAAGCCAACTGATCAAAATATAAAAATTCAATTCGACCTGTCCCAACATTATAGCAGGCGTCCGACGGCATCCATCCGGATGAAATTCGTCGCAGAGAGCAGCTCCCTTTTGGGTGGAACATTGTTCTATAAACTAATCACACGGCACCTATACGACTGTCCCCAAGGGCAACCACGTAGCCGTTTTTGAGACAAGGATAACTTTTATCACTAACCAAACTAGTGGTAACAGTTGACATCTGAGTCGGATTACCGCCTGTATTACTTGGGATAAATGCAGGGGGTACCTCTTGAGTTAATAGCCAACAAACATTGGCGAATCAAGGGGTCCAGCCGGCCTCCGCCGCCTGGTACCTCTACTACTCAAGCTAGAATGAGGACGACTGAGTAACACCAACGTTAACTCATAGTCACTCTCCCAAAACTTGGCATGGAACCTAAAAAGTTTGAATAGACCACCTGTTTTTTGGCAAACAAGGGCATTCAAACTATTATTCCTACTAGTTTTCCCTTCGAGTTAATAGCCAACAAACATTGGCGAATAAAGGGGAACAACCGGTACCCACCGCTTGATACCTCTACTACTCAATCAATAGGCGACCAGGTAACAGTCATAGTTACTTGGTCACCCCTAAAAATTTTAAGTATTTGCAATAGGAAACAGTCGTCTTAGACTGCCTATAGCTCAAAAAACACAAGTAAGAATACCCTTTCTTACTTAGTAAATTTTACAAATGACAGGACCGCCTGCCTAAAGGTAATCCAGTCATAGACTGCCTAAAGTCTAACCTACAAAATACAAGTAAGAAAACTCTTTTTTACTTAGTTAATTTTACAAATAGAGGACCGCCTGCCTAAAGGTGATCCAGTCTTTTAAACGAATTGAATAACGATTGGATAAATGGCCGACTGATCGCCTAGCTTGGAAACAGACAACCAGTCGTCCAGGGGCATAGGCGGCGTAACTAACCATCCGTACCTGTCTACAATCGGCCATGCAAAACAGTCGATATAGTGTACAATTCAATATTCAACACTTAGACAAATTTCAAGAAAAAATAAAATTTCATTAAGGAGAAAAATATTCAGAACCCCGGCCCCCTGGCCGGGTAAATACAATCAAACGGCACGCAGGCCGTGAAAGAAGACAAAAGCTTATGAAGGGGCAAATCCTAAACATTAGCAGCGTCCGCCTGGTCAGCATTCTTCTTGCTAGACTCGGCCTCCGCTGCATCCTTCTTTGATGCCTTGCCCCCAAGTGGCACAAGCGCCACTACCGGCTGCTCCTCCACTCCAAGGCCTCCTCAAACGCCTCGTCCTCAGCAGCCGCCAGGATCTCTTGATTATATGTTTCAGAGCACTGGCGGTACGTTTTCTCCCAAGAGGCAAAGTCGGCATTGGGGAAGAGGCGGCTCCAGGTCATACGCTGGATCTGGGAAGAGTCTTCCATCATCTCTCGGACGAGCTCTCTCTTCTCTTGCTCAGCCTTCTCCGAGAGCTCTTTAGTGAGACTCTTCTCCTGGGTCACCAGGCGTTCCTTTACGCTAGCCAAGGATTTCTCCATGACTTCGTATGAGAGCATTTTTTGGCGGAGAGGTTTAAGCTCGGCCTTGAGGTTGGAGACGGTCGCCTCCAGCTCGCTGTTCCTCTTCTGGGCCGCCTCTAACTGGGCCCGGATAGCGGCGGCAGCCTGCGCCTGATAATAAAGAATATCAATGGTCAGAACTTCATTTTGGGCAATTTGAAACATTGCCTTATCACAGTTAGAGGCGGCCATAGCTTTTGCAGCCTTTACCTCTTTATTCTTCCGATCAAGCGGCTTGCGAAGGCCGTTCACTCGGAGCAGGGCCTAAGTAAAAGAAAACATGCGTCAGTTTCCAATCAAAAGGTAACAGGCGTCCTGGAATTCAAATACTCAAAAAATGCTAAGTATACCTCAGCAAGGACCCCTGCAATCCCATCAAGGTCAAGGGTGCCGACACCCCTGACCGCCTCCCTTTCAGATGGAGGCACTGCTTTTATCATGGACTTGGCTACCTCCACCAAGTCAGGCTCCTGAGGGCCGGCTGCATCAAGCGTAAAAAAGCAAGTTAGACCTAGTCAAGAAGGAAACAAGTGTAAAATTTTTACAAGTAATTGTTCATACTTCTAGGCGGCCCCGCCGGAGTTTTAGAAGAAGTGGCCGGCTGCTTCTCAGCCGCCACTGTTTTCCTGGAAGACCCAGGAGAGCTTGCAACAGTCGTCCTCCGGGCCTTGGGGTCCGGCTGTTGCGAGGAAGAAGCTCTTGGAGTGCCCGACTAAAAAAAAAAAAAGAGTTAGCATATGTATAAGACTACTTCAAAAAGAAGAAGTTTCAAAGCCACCAAGGGTGCCCCCTTGTTGGGGGAGTCGGTACAAGACTGTTGCATGAGAGAGGCCCGCAACATGGCCGCCGCAGTCTTGGATGCTGTTATTTTACTCATGGCGTCAGCTGCAAAAAAGAACAAACAGTAAAGTCAGTAAAAATCCCAAGTAAACAAGGCGTGAAAAAAGAGTATTTGTCAGGCCGGCTACCTCTAGAGCACCGACTGCCGAGGCCACAGGCGGCCAAAAAGTACTCGTCATAGAGCCACTTGAAGATCGGGATGCAGTTTAGGGGTACTTGCTCTCGTACCCCTGAAGTAGAGTTCACCCTAGTCTCTACTTTGAAGAGTCCTTTGTCTAGGATCTCTTTCTTAGCCTTTGGGGGGACAGGCGGCAAGCTACGGCCGCCTGCAAGAAAAGGCGGATCCCTGTTCCACCTGTTAAATCTTTTGTTCAGCTCCTTGTCTGAACCCTCGATGATAAGGAAGGTGTTCCGCCAATCCTTCCATTTGTTTGCCTTACCTCTCGTCATGAGGTAGCCCCTATGGCTTGTTAATTGATACCAGCCGGTACCACCTGACTTAGGGGTCCGGCTGAGATAGTTCATGTGGGCGAAAGCCTCAAAGCTTGGCTCCACCCCGTACATTTCGCACCCGGCCACATAGCCGAGTACGTTTACCCAAGAATTGGGGGCTAACTGCCATAACCCCAGATCATACCCATCTAAAATCCGCTGAACAGCCGGATGTAGTGGGAAGCGCAGTCCAGCTTTGATGGCCGCCGCGTAGCAGCCGAAGCAGCCATCATCATAGCTGGTACCAGCCGGCCAGACGACTGTGTCTTCTGGATCCGGCACGAACAATAAATATCCGGGGCCCATTTTGTAGTTAGCTATAAAGCTCTCCACTTTGTCTTTCATGGCCGTGATCCGGCCCCGGGGTACCGTGCAGTAGTAAGGGGTGTTCTCCTGTCGATAAGAAGCGGACGGCTCCGCCCAATTATCCCCTTCTCAACTGCATGAGAACTCCTCGCCTCTTGAAGGCGGCTGTTTCTTTCTTCAGAGCTGGAGAAGATTGGCCAGAAGAGCTAGACTCAGACTCGTCCTCAGACGAGTCAGAAGAGGACGACTCCTTCCCTCTCCCAGAGGGGCCCGCTCATCCCCCTTAGAAGGAGTAGGAGAATAGTTTGACATATCTACTGTGAAATGGGAGGGACCACCTTGACCCCCTTCCTCCCTCAGAACTGTCGGCTTGGCAGCCTGCCTTGTCTCACTTCTACATCTGGCGCCTGGTAATATGTTTCACTTATTGGCACCCTTTGAGAGGAGCCGTCCGAGTTTGAGATCCTAGCTGTCTTTTTTGTTCTGGCCATCATGTCCTGCATAGACACAGATACAGTCGGACTTTTATAAAAGGGCAAAGATGGGTTCCAGAAAGGGCAGGCGGCACTCCTAGTCCTAGATTCAGCCGTCCCCGGTGACCGGCTGATCACTAACTTAGGCCGTGTCGTTTGCTTCCATGGGGCCATTTCAAAAGAAATAAAAATAAAGGAAAAAGTTAAAGAGTAAGAGAACCGACCGTTACCTGAACGAGTGACGATTGATGAGTTCTGAAGTCCACTGCAAATGGTTTGTCAGAGCAAGCGGTAGGCAACAAAAGTCCAAAATGTCAGAGCAAGTTCAGGGGTCCCGAATGTTCTCTCCGCAAAGGTTCTCAAATCGAAAATGACCGAAGTCAGCATTTCCTTATATAGGCAAAGTGAGAAGGCGAAGGGTCACTTCCAAATTCAAAATTTGGGCGGGAAATATCTCTCGGCCAATTGCAGGGCGACACCTGCCGTAGGCCGTCGCCTGTCACCATGCGATACCTGTCACAGGTGACACGTGACCAGTCACGTTACTTGCCCGCCTGTGAGGGGCAAATGATTAGGGATTTTTATCCACCATCACCGTCTGACAAGTGGACCAACCAGGTTCTGCCACGTGTCCTTCACGTAGGCCAATAGGAGCCTGCCACGTGTCAGTCTCAGATTCGTCCACCACGGACCATTGAGACACGCCACGTGTCCCCCCATGCCAAATGGGAAACCGGCCAACAAGGCCAAATCCTGATTAGAAGCCAGTCAGCCCAGGTTCCCTAAACCTAATTTGGCACGCTTCCCGAGGTTATAAATACCTCTCTTAATTCTCATTAAGAGGGGGATGAACGAAAAAGTAACACAGATTACAACATTAAACACTCTCACCTAGAGAGACCAAACTACTTAATTTCCGCATTAATTACTCCTTAATCCGGTACTAACTTGACCGTTGGAGGCGGAGCTCCTACCACAAGGGATCTTCGTTGTTTGCAGGTACAGGCGTCCGGTTCCATCCTCGGTGTTGTAACTCTCCCTCGCAGGACATCAGAAACCCCGAAACATTTTGTCGCCGCTGTTGGGGAGAGTACTTCCGAGATGGCATCCAAACGTTTGTACCAAACACTTTCAAAGAGAGCGTCCCCTAGACGACCCTCAAGTCCAGTCGACCATGAACACTGACAATGAACTTGAAAGTTCAAGCTCACACAGCTCCAGACGGGACCCTAAGGGCCCACCGTACCCGTCCGACTGAAAGGAACGGAACGGGAGCATTTCAAATTGGAAGTCAGCCAACAGCGCACCTCCTGTTCGGCAGCAGGCGACTGATGGGTCGGCTCCCGTCACCAGGAAATCGAACTCATGACCTTCAAGGGACTTCAAGGGAGAGATTCAAGAGTTGCTAAATACATTCTAACAAACTAATTGAATCAAATGAAGTCAAATACATTTCCTAACAAAGCTAATTGAATCAAATGAAAGTCAAAACACATTCAAACAAAGCTATTTGAATCAAATGAGAGTCAAATACATTCAAACAAGCTAATTAAATCAAATAAAGTCAAATACATCTACAAAGCTTAAATTCATCAAATGAAAGTCAAACACTTTCAAACAAAGCTTATTTGAATCAAATGAAAGTTAAACACATTCAAACAAAGCGACTTGAATCAAATGAAAGTCAAATACATTCTACAAAGCTAATTGAATCAATGAAAGTCAAATACATTCAAACAATGCTAATTAATCAAATAAAATGTCAAATACATTCTACAAGCTAATTCAATCAAATGAAAGTCAAACACTTACAAACAAAGCTATTTGAATCAAATAAAAGTTAAACACATTCAAGCAAGTTATTTAAAATAAATAAAAGTGAAATGCATTCTACAAAGCTAATTGAATCAAATGAAAGTCAAACACATACAAACAAAGCTATTTGAATCAAATGAGAGGTCAAATACATTCAAACAAAGCTATTTGAATCAAATGAAAGTCAATACATTCTACAAAGCTAATTCAATCAAATGAAAGTCAAACATTTCAAACAAAGCTACTTGAATCAAATAAAAGTCAAACATATTCAAACAAAGCTATTTAAATCAAATGAAAGTGAATGCATTCTACAAATATAATGAATCAAATAAAGTCAAACATATTCATACAAAGCTATTTGAATCAAATGAAAGTCATACATTCTACAAAGCTAATTGAATCAAATGAAAGTCAAACACATTCAAACAAAGCTATTTGAATCAAATGAGAGTCAAATACATTCAAACAAAGCTAATTAAATCAAATCAAGTCAAATGCATTCTACAAAGCTAATTCAATCAAATAAAGTCAAACACTTTCAAACAAAGCTATTTGAATCAAATGAAGTCAAACACTTCAACAAAGTTATTTAAAGTAAATCAAAGTGAAATGCGTTATACAAAGGTAATTGAATCAAATGAAAGTCAAACACTTTACAACAAAACTATTTGAATCATACTAGGGTCAAATACTTCAAACAAAAGCTATTTGAATCAAATGAAAGTCAAGTATATTCTACAAAGCTATTTGAATCAAATGAGAGTCAATAACATTCAAACAAAGCTATTTGCATCAATGAAAGTCAGTACATTCTACAAAGCTGTTTGAATCAAATGAAAGCCAAACACATTCAAACAAAATTATTTAAATCAAATGAAAGTGAAATGCATTCTACAAAACTAATTAAATCAAATGAAAGTCAAACACATTCAACAAAGCTATTTGAATCAAATGAAAGTCAAACACATTCAAACAAAGTTATTTAAATCAATGAAAGTGAAATGCATTCTACAAAGCTAATTGAATCAAATGAAAGTCAAACATTCAAACAGCTATTTGAATCAAATGAAAGTCAAATACATTCTACAAAGCTATTGAATCAAATGAAAGTCAAACACATTTAAACAAAGCTACTTGAATCAAATAAAAGTCAACATATTCAAACAATGGTATTTAAATCAATGAAAGTGTAATGCATTATACAAAGCTAAATGAATCAAATGAAAGTCAAACACATTCAACAAAGCAATTTGAATCAAATGAGAGTCCAAATACTTTCAAACAAAGCTAATTAAATCAAATAAAATTCAAATACATTCTACAAGCTAATTCAATCAAATGAAAGTCAAAACACTATTCAAACAAAGCTATTTGAATCTAATGAAAGTTAAACACATTCAACAAAGTTTTTTAAGTAAATCAAAGTGTAATGCATTATACAAAGCTAATTGAATCAAATGAAAGTCAAACACATTCAAACAAGCTATTTGAATCATATGATAGTCAAATACATTCAAACAAAGCTATTTGAATCAAATGAAAGTCAATACATTCTACAAAGCTACTTGAATCAATAAAAGTCAAACATATTCAAACAAGCTATTTAAATCAAATGAAAGTGAAATGCATTCTACAAATATAATTGAATCAAATTAAAGTCAAACACATTCATACAAAGCTAATTGAATCAAATGAAAGTCCAAACACATTCAAACAAAGCTATTTGAATCAAATGAAGTCAAATATACTTCAAACAAAGCTAATTAAATCAAATGAAAGTCAAACCCATTCAAACAAAGCTATTTGAATCAAATGAAAGTCAAACACATTCAAACAAAGTTATTTAAATCAAATGAAAGTGAAATGCATTCTACAAAGCTAATTGAATCTAATAAAAGTGCAATACATTCAAACAATGCTATTTGAATCAAATGAAAGTCAAACACATTCTAAACAAGCTAATTGAATCAAATGAAAGTCAACACATTCAAACAAAGCTATTTGAATCCCAATGAGAGTCAAACACATTCAAACAAACTAATTATATCATAATTGAAGTCAACAAACACATTCAAACAAGCTATTTGAATCAAAGAAAGTCAAACACATTCAAACAAAGTTATTTAAATCAATGAAAGTGAAATGCATTCTACAAAGCTAATTGAATCAAATGAAAGTCAACACATTCAAACAAAGCTATTTGAATCAATGAAAGTCAAATACATTCTACAAAGCTAATTGAATCAAATGAAAGTAAATGCATTCAAACAAAGCTCTTGAATCAAATAAAAGTCCAACATATTCAAACAATGGTATTTTAAATCAAATGAACGTGTAATGCGTTATACAAAGCTAAATGAATCAATGAAAGTCAACACATTCAAACAAAGCAATTTGAATCAATGAGAGTCAAATACTTTCAAACAAAGCTAATTAAATCAATAAATTCAAATAACATTCTACAAAGCTAATTCAATCAAATGAAGTCAAACACTTTCAAACAAAGCTATTTGAATCTAATGAAAGTTAAACACATTCAAACAAAGTTATTTAAAGTAAATCAAAGTGAATGCATTATACAAAGGTAATTGAATCAAAAAGAAAGTCAAACACATTCAAACAAAGCTATTTGAATCATATGAGAGTCAATATATTCAAACAAAGCTATTTGAATCAAATGAAAGTCAAGTACATTCTACAAAGCTAATTTCAATCAAATGAAAGTCCAAACACTTTCAAACAAAGCTACTTGAATCAAATAAAAGTCAAACATATTCAAACAAAGCTATTTAAATCAAATGAAAGTGAAATGCATTCTACAATATAATTGAATCAAATGAAGTCAATATACATTCAAACAAAGCTAATTAAATCAAATAAAGTTCAAATACATTCTAGAAGCTAATTCAATCAAATGAAAGTCAAACAATCTTTCACACAAAGCTATTTGAATCAAATGAAAGTTAAACACATTCGAACAAAGCTAACTGAATCGAATGAAGTCAAATACATTCTACAAAGCTAATTGAATCAAATGAAAGTCAAACACATTCAAACAAAGCTACTTGAATCAAATAAAAGTCAAACATATTCAAACAGTGGGTATTTAAATCAAATTAAGTGTAATGCATTATACAAAGCTAATGAATCAAATGAAAGTCAAACACTTTCAAACAAAGCTATTTGAATCAATGAAAGTCAAATACATCAAACAAAGCTAATTTAAATCAAATCAAAGTCAAATACATTCTACAAAGCTAATTCAATCAAATGAAAGTCAAACACTTTCAAACAAAGCTATTTTGAATCAAATGAAAGTTAAACACATTCAAACAAAGTTATTTAAAGTAAATCAAGTGAAATGCCGTTATACAAAGGTAATTGAATCAAATGAAAGTCAAACACATTTACAAAACTATTTGAATCATACGAGAGTCAAATACATTCAACAAAGCTATTTGAATCAAATGAAAGTCAAACACAATCAAACAAAGTTATTTAAATCAAATGAAGTGAAATGCATTCTACAAAGCTAATTGAATCAAATGAAAAGTCAAAACATTCAACAAAGCTATTTGAATCAAATGAAAGTCAAATACATTCTACAAAGCTAATTGAATCAAATGAAAGTCAAACACATTTAAACAAAGCTACTTGAATCAAATAAAATCAACATATTCAAACAATGGTATTTAATCAAATGAAAGTGTAATCATTTCAAACAAATGAATCAAATGAAAGTCAACACATTCAAACAAAGCATTTGAATCAAATGAGAGTCAATTACTTCAACCAAGCTATTAAATCAAATAAAATTCAAATACATTCTACAAGCTAATTCAATCAAATGAAAGTCAAACACTTTCAAACAAAGCTATTTGAATCTAAATGAAAGTTAAACACATTCAAACAAAGTTTTTTAAAGTAAATCAAAGTGTAATGCATTATACAAAGTAATTGAATCAAATGAAAGTCAAACACATTCAAACAAAGCTATTTGAATCATATGAGAGTCAAATACATTCAAACAAAGCTATTTGAATCAAATGAAAGTCAAATACATTCTACAAAGCTACTTGAATCAAATAAAAGTCAAACATATTCAACAAAGCTATTTAAATCAAATGAAAGTGAAATGCATTCTACAATATAATTGAATCAAATTAAAAGTCAAACACATTCATACAAAGCTAATTGAATCAAATGAAAGTCAAACAC